>CAUYON010157624.1:0-24461 GCA_963573935.1 Arctocebus calabarensis
TTTTTTTTTTTTTTGAGACAGAGCCTCAAGCTGTCACCCTGGGTAGAGTGCTGTGGCATCACAGCTCACAGCAACCTCCAATTCCTGGGCTCAAGCGAGTCTCCTGCCTCCGCCTCCCAAGTAGCTGGGACTACAGGCGCCAGCCACAACGCCTGGACATTTTTTGGTTGCAGCCGTCATTGTTGTTTGGCGGGCCTGGGCTGGATTCGAACCTGCCAGCTCAGGTGTACGTGGCTGGAGCCTTAGCCCACTAAGCCACAGGCGCCGAGCCTTGATAAGTAGATTTTTACCCTTTACTCTCTCCCATCCTCATCCCTTCAATGTCCATGCCACCAGTTTATAACCATATATATCCCCCATTTAGCTTTCACTTTTAAGTAAAAACATGTGGTATCTGTTACTTCATTCCTGAGATACTTCCCTTAGGATAATGGTGCTCCATATTGCTGCAAAAGACATTATTTAATTCCTTTTTATGGCTGAGTAGTACTCCATATACAATATACATGTATACTAGTATATGCCACATTTTTTTTATCCACTCATCAATTAATAGGTACTTCATACTTGATTCCATATCTTTGCAATTATCAATTGTTCTGTAATAAGCATTCAGGTGCAGGTATCTTTTTTATAAAATCACACCTGCTCGTGTAGGTAGGGACCCAGTATTGCTAGATGAAATAATAGATCTATTTTTATTTCTTAGAGAAATCTCCACACTATTTTCCATAGTGATTGGTTGTACTAGTTTATATTCCCAGCAACAGCGTTTAAGCCTTTCCTTTTCATACATCTGCTCCAATGTCCTTTTTGGCTTTTTATTAATGGCTTTTGGTAATGTGTTCTTTTGGCTTTTTATTAATAGCCATTCTGATTGGAGTAAGGTAGTACCTCATTGTGGTTTTAATCTGCACTTTCCTGTTAGTGATGTTGCACACTTTTTGTGTTTGTTGGCTATTTGTCTATCTTCTTTTGAAAAAAAAATCTGTTTCTTATCCACATTTTAATGGGTTGTTTGTTTGTTTCTTGCTAATTTGCTTGAGTTCTTTATAGATTCTGGATATTAGCCCTTTATCAGATGAATAGTTTGCAAATATTTTTAATCATACTGTTGCCTATTTATTCTGTTGATTATTTTCTTTGCTGTAAAATATTTTTTACAGGAGTTAACTAACTCCCATTTATTTATTTTTGTTGGTGGTGTATTTGAATTTGGGATCTTAGTCATAAATTCTTTGCCTAGGCCAATGTCCAGAAGAGCTTTTGCTACAGTTTCTACTAGAATCACTATGGTTTCAGGTTTACATTAAAGTCTTTAATCCATCTTGAGTTAATTTTGGTATATGGTGAGAGAGAGATAAGGATCAAGTTTTATTCTTCTACAGATGGCTACCTAGTTTTCTCTGCACCACTGATTCAGACATTCCTTCCCCACCATGTTTTTGTCGGCTTTGTCAAAAAGCACTGACTGAAGTTATATAGCTTTATTTCTCTATTTTCTCTCTTATGTGTCTACCTGTGTATTGATACCATGCTGTTTTGGTTACTGTAGCCTTGTAGTATAATTTGAAGTTAGGTAATGTGATTCCTCTGGATTTGTTCTTTTTTGCTGAAGGTACTTTGGCTATTTAGGCTCTTTTTTGGTTCCATATAAATTTTAGTGTTGTTTTTTCTAGATCTGTGAAAAATGTCTTTGGTATTAATATTTTGATGGGAATTACATTGAATCTAGAAATCACTTAGTACAGTATAGGCACTTCGATGATGTTGATTCTTCTAATTCATGACCATATTTTTTCTACATACCTCAGAATGTTTCTTTCTTGAGAGTTTTCATCAGAAAAGGCTGCTTGATTTTAGCCAATGCTTTTATTTATCTGTTGAGATGATCATATGGTTTTTGTTTTAAATTCTGTTTATGTGGCTAATCACATGTATTGATGTGTGTATGATGAAATATTCTTGTATCTCTGGGATGGAACTCACCTGATCATGGTGAACTATCTTTTTAATGTGCTGTTGAATTCAGTTTACTAATATTTTTAATGAGAATTTTTGTTCATAAATATTGGACTGCAGTATTTTTTTTCTCTTCCATCCTTTTTAGGCTTTGGTATCAGAGTGATAATTACTTTATAAAATTAGTCCCCATCTCTAAATACTATAAAACAGTTTCCATAGGATAGATGTCACTTTTTCTTTGTAGATCTGGTATAATTTGTCTATAAATAATCTGGTTTGGAATTATCTTTGTTGGGAGACTTTTTTTTATTGTTTCAATCTCACCAATCATTATTAGTCTGTTCAGGATTTCTGTTTCCACCTGGTTTAAATTTAGAAGGTAATATGTTTCCAAAAATTTATCCATTTCCTCTAAATTTTCTAGTTTTGTGCATGAAGGTTTTCATAGTACTCCATGAATGACATTTTGTATTTCTGTAGTATCAGTTGTAATGACTTCTTTTACATTTTTGATAGAACCTATTTAGGTCCTTTCTTTTACATTTCTGGTTAATCTTCTAGTCATTTATCAATTTTGTTTATCTTTAAAAGGGGGCAAATTTTTGTTTAATTGATGCTTTGTATTTTTTTCATTTTGTTTGTTTCTATTTCATTCATTTCTCTTCTGAGCCTTGTTATTTCTTTTATTCTGTTGGCTTTGTGTCTGGTTTGTTCTTCTTCAAGTTTCTTGTGACTTAGATTAATTTATGATCTTTTTATCTTTTTGATCTAAGGTATTGAAGGCTATTAAGATCCCTGTTAGCACTGAATTTTCTATATCCCAGAGATTTTGGAAGCTTGTGTCATCTTTATTGTTCAATTAAAGAAAACGTTGTGGGGTGGCACCTGTTGCTCAGTGGGTAGGGCCTCGGCCCCATATACTGAGGTTGGTGGGTTCAAACCCAGCCCCAACCAAACTGCAACAACAAGTAAAATAGCCAGACATTGTAGTGGACACCTATATTCCCAGCTACTTGGGAGGCTGTGGCAAGAGAATTGCCTAAGCCCAAGAGTTGGAGGCTGCTGTGAGCTGTGATGCCATAGCACTCTGCTGAGGGTGAAAAAGTGAAACTCTGTCTCAGAAAAAAAAAAACAACTTTTGATTTCCATCTTAAGTTTATCATTGTCCCAAGGATCATTCAATAGCATGTTGTTTAATTTCCATGTATTTGTGTAGTTTTGAGAATTCCTCTTAGAATTCACTTCTAATTTTATTCCACTGTGGTCTAAAGAAGATACTTGATATGATTACAATTTTTCTGAATTTGCTGAGGCCTCTCATGTAGGAGAGGCCTCTAATTTTGTAAAATGTCCCATGTGCTGATGAGAAGAATGTTCTGAAGTTTGGGGGTAGAATGTTTCTAACCATCTGTTAATTCCATTTGGTCTAGAGTCTTGTTTAAGTCCAGGGTTATTTTGTTGATTTGTTGCCCCAATGATCTGTGTAGTTCTTTCAGTGGAGTGTCGAGGTCTCCAGCTATTATGATATTGTTATTCATTTCTGTTTTAAGTCTAGTAGTGTTTCTTTAATGAATTTGGGAGCTCCTGTGTTGAGTGCTTATATATTTAGGATTGTTATATATTCTTGTCAAGTTGATTGTCTTTTATACCATTGTTATTTTGAAGTCTACGTTCTCTGATATAAGAATGCTTTTGGTTTCCATTTGCATGGAATTTTTTGTGTGTGTCCATCCCTTTACTTTGAGTTTATAAGAGTTTTTATGAGTTAAATAGGTTTCTTAAAGACAATATATATTTGAGTTGTGGTATTTTTATTCATTCCTCCAACCTATATAATTTAACTGAGGAATTTAGACCAGTTACATTAAATGTCAATACAAGTCATCATGTTGATTACTATCTAGTTGCTTTATTTTTTTCCTTATGTTAAGGTTTTATAAGAGGTGTGAGTTTTTACTTTTAGTTGTTTTACCCTTGTGGGTAGCAACTTTTCTGTTTGAAGTACATTTCGCTTTTAAGGATTTCTTATAAGGCGAGTCTAGAGATGACAATTCCTTTAATATTTGCTTGTCTAGAAAAGATGTTATTTCTCACTTATTTATGAATCTTAGTTTTTCAGGAGACAAAATTCCTGGCTAACAGTTATCCTGTTTAAGAAGACAAAATATAAGACTATTCCCTTCTGGTTTATAATATTGCCTTTGAAAAGTTTGCCATCAGTTTGATGGATTTTCCTTCTTTGTAAGTTATTTGATGCTTGAATGTACAGCTTGTATGATATTTGTTTTCACTTTGATTTTGGCCATACTGATGACTGTGTGCCTTGGTGATGGTCCATTTGTCATGAATCTTCCAGTAGTTTAATGCCCTCTTGAGTAGGCATGTCTAGATGTCTAGCAAGACCATTATCCCTTCAAGTAATTGGTCCATACTTCTTGTCTTTACTTCTTCTCCCCCAGGGATGCCTATAATCCCATTTACTTTACATAGTCCCATATTTCCTGATTATTTTTTCTTCTACCTTTTTGACTAACTAGGTTAATTAAAAAGCATTGTCTTCTAGCTATGAATTCTTTCTTCTGCTGGATCTAGTTAGTTGTCAAAACTTTCTACTAAAATTTGAAATTTCTTAAGTGACTCTTTTATTTCTACTAAGTCCTTTTGTATCTATCCTTAAGTTATCTATATCGTTAGTGAATTTTTTTTATTCATGTCCTGAATTTTTCTTTTTGATTTCTTTGTGTTGATTTCCAACTTTCTCATGAATCTCCTTGATCTTACTTGCCATCAATATTCTGAATTCCACATCTGAAATTTCCACAGTTTCCTTTGTGTTGGAGTCAGTTGCTAAAGAACCATGATGATCGTTCTGTGGTGTTATACGGCCTGTTTTTTTCATGTTTCCAGAGTTCTTATGCTGGTTCCTTCTCATCTGAAAGCTATTCTCTCAGTTCAAGACAAACAGCTTTGCAGTACGCACATTCCCCTCCACTGGGAACTCTGTTGCTCAGTGAAGAGAGGTTAAAGGACCCTGGATTGTGTGCTTGAGTCCTGCTCTCAAAGATTAATTAGACAGTAGAGCAGTGTTTCTCAGCCATTTTTATTTCATGGCACACTTAACCTATAGTCAAACTTTTATAGCACACTTAAATTATATTGATCAAAAAGAGTACAGAAAGGAATATACTTACTGTGCTTTGAGCTTATTTTGAAAATACTTGACTCAATGATCTTTAAAAATTTTTACAGCACATCAGCATGCTGTACACATTGTTTGAAAATCTCTGCAGTAAAGGAGTGGATATTTACAGAAACACTGTAGATCTTTTCACAGGGTGTCAGCATGCCGTGGTATGAGTGATCACCCCCATCTAAGGTGGCATTTGTCAGCCCACAGTGGCTTGAGTGCTGCCTCATCCAGGTCCAGCAACAGTGGCAGGTGATAACATGACACCACTAACATGTTCCCCCTATCCAGGTCCCCGGCAGCAGCGCAGGCTTGCAGTACTTGCCCGTAAGACCTGTGATGGTGGCCTGCCTCCCTGACCTACCAGGGGAAACAGGGAGGCAGTAGCAGCAGGTTTGACCCCCAGGTAGTACAGTGCTTTGGGGCTGGGACCTCAAAACAGCACCTCCAATGGCGCTTAGGGTTATAACCCAGGGGGAGCCTGCTGTGCCTGTCTCCAGAGCACAGTCTCCAGTCTCCAGCAGCTCCCAGTGTCAGTCCGGAAGCCTGCCGTGATGGAGCGGCTCTCCTGGCACTCAGATTGCAATGTCTGTGGGAGACTGTGGAGTCCTGAGATTCTCTTCGCTGCTTCTCCCCTGCCTGCAGCTGCCTTCTTGGTGTACCTTTGATTCTGCTGAGTGGGTAGCCCAGTTCCCTTTCCTTCACTTGGGAGCCTCCCTGGTGATTTCCAATGCTCTCTCTTAGATGGTCTGATCTGAAGATGAATATCCACTCACCACTTTCGATCCTCTCCATGACAGCAGTGCTTCTTATCCACTATTTGGCCCCTTCACAAGGCAGAAATACTGATTTAGAAAAATATTCCTGTACCAAATTTTCCTATATTTAAGGAAAAGGATAATCCTTAAGACATAATTTTTACTGTCTGAAATAATTATGAACAATTCTATCTTCTTTTTAATTTGTTTCAAACATTTTATTGTCGAAAACTGTCTTTTTTGTCTGTAAGCAGGTGCCCTTTGCAAGAAGTTTAAAAACGGATCTGAGCCAGAATCCAGTTTCATCAGGATCCTGACAGAAAAGGTGAAACCTAGTCCCACTGTCCCAGACACGAACCTTTCATGAAAACAGAACCTAAGTGAAACCAGAAGACAAGCATAGGACAAAGTATTTCATAAGATCTGTATCATCTTTGCCACTGATTTAAGTCCTGTCCACTTTAGTGATAATTTTCTTTGCTATCTTGACAAGCCTTGATAAGTAGTATCAATATCTACTCAGCTTGGGTAGCTAATCAATAAAAGCACCGCAGTGAACAAGACTTTCCAAAGTTTGGGAAAAGAGGAGAGGTTGTTAGCTTAAATTATAGCAGAGGGAATAGGAAAGAGAATGACTCTATCCAGGAAAAAGTCAAATGCAGATCTTCTCAGACAAAAAGGACTTCCAAAGTTTATCACCTACACAGAAAGATATATAGCAGCAAAATGATCAAAAAAAAATCTGAAATGAGAGAAAAGGACAGAGAAAGCTAGATTCAAGAGCAGACCAACTCAGGACTGCAATAAAAGGAAATCCAGAAGAACCTCTTTGCAGGAGAACTAGAAAGAGCCATGCAGACCTGACTGACAGCTGAAGCCTCCGACAAAAATGTCAAGAGGAAAATTAATTTCTCATAAAGATTAAAATGTAGAAGCTGGATGATTTCCATTAAAAGATGGAAAAAATATAACATTAATTTTAATGACATGCAATGCACAGGTCAGCTTCTTCTCCCCTCTCAACCTGTAGCTTGGGAAACCTGTATTCTTTAGATGACACATGTTTAACGCCACAGGGCAGTGATTTTCAACCGGTGGACCATGGCACCATGTGCTGTGTGCCGCAAAAACTTTTAAAGACCATTAATTAAATCATTTTTGAAAGAAGTTCAAAGCACACTAAGTATATTCTTTTTGTTTACTTTTGTAAAAATCAACTTATGCTATGAAATAAAAAAGTTTGAAAAACACTACCATAGGGGTAAAGTTTCTTTCAGAATTAAACTCACTATTGGTTCTGCAGTAAAGGATATTTAGGCAATAATAATATGTTATATATGAATTACAGGTGCTCTTTTAAAAAAATCCATTAGCATTAATTACTTTTCAGTTCAGAATGACATATAGAAACTTTAGTTTGTGACAATATAAAAACAATGATAAAATGAACAGAAGGTGGGAATAAAGATAGGAGGTGAGTTTTTGTAGCATAGCTAAGGACTTCAAGAGAGACTGCCTGCAATTGGTGGGTAAAGAAATATTGATTTTTTTAACGTTAAATGCTGAAGATAGCCAATAGATGAATTAAAAATTTAAAAGCAGACGATTGCTGCAATTATTGCAGGACCATTGACATTTCATTTCTTATGATAGAGAATCTGCAAGACAATTTGTAACAAGAATCTATTGGGAAACAGAGGTGTACAAAATTATTTAGAGTTTAATACAAATGTTTAAATTCAGTGATCTCTGGGCTGTGGAACTAGGAGAAAGGAGATTATTAGCTTTAATTTTTTACTCACCTGTTCCAATTAAATTTTTATAACCATGTGTGACTACTGAGGGCGAGACAAGCTCAGCATATTTATGAATGGAACCCGGAAGAAAGAGCACTAAAAGTCTTGGCTGCTCAAAAGGTCAGAGAAAGTCAAGGGAATTGGGAACCTGAAATTGTGTGTAAAGAAGAGAGATTTGCTTTGTGGCCTCATGTAAGTCATTTAACTTCCATGTTCCACTTTTTCTTCCACGAAGATAATAATAACAAGGTTATTATAAAGATTAAAGAATGTGCCTAGCCTGTAGTAGGTGATCAATGATAGTAATTGATCAATATCAATGGTTGATCACATAACAGATGATCAATAAATATTGATTCTCCCATTCATTGAAGAATTGAGTCCCAGAGTTCCCATGGATACAACCTCTTCATTTATCCAGTCTCCACTATCCTGATTCTGTTTGGGCCAGTCCTGGTAGCTCATTAAGAGGAGATCTTGCCTGGACATTGGGGTGCTAATGCCTCTTGCCCTAGGCTGACACATGAACACTTTTCCCTAATTCCGCCTCCTTGTGGTGAATTCAGCCCTCCTGGCCTATTGCACTACATGCACGTGCCACATAAGCCTACTTTGCTGCCCTGCTAGCAAAATAAAGCCTGCAGTTTCTACCTGCCTGAAGTTTTAGCCATCATGCAAAAACAAGGAACATCGTTGTCTTTTTCATGCCTCTCACTGGTGTCCTAACATTCAATTATTGTATGTTAAATTATGTATTTTGTGACACCCTTTCTTGCGCATTTGCTTCTTTGTTGTTCAAAAGTGGGATTTGTTGGTTTGTTGGCTCCTCACTGATCCCAGGCCTCTTCTCTCTCTCTCTGCCTGTCAGATGCCAAGAGAACTGGGTATTTAGAATCGAGTGGATGAACTGGAGATCTCTAAAAAAGGAACATGGTGTTACCTCAAGATGCCCACTCTCTTTGCAGTCTCATTCCTAGTATCAGAAGAAACCAAGACATCATAGGGTGATTTCTCTTTCTGTCACTCTTGCTCTTTCTTATCCTCAAGGGCAGCTGAAGAGTGGCTTTGCCAGCCCATAAATCAGCAGCAGCTATAAAACATGTCTGTCCACAGTGATGACTTTCCCCTCATGCAGCACTTTATAGCCACGGAGCATGCCCCACATATTAATGACGCAGATTCATTACTCTGAATGCACATTCTGATGGACACTTTGCAGAGCTGTCAGGAGGGGATATGTGGAATCAGCGTCCAGTGTGGCAAACACCAGCTGTTTCCAGCTAACGTGGAGGACTAAACTGATTAGCAGATCCACCCCCACCCTCAGACCTTTAATGAATGAGTCTCAGGACAGCACCCTCCTTCAATCCCAGCATCCTTTGGACAATAGGGAGGTTCAGAACAATAGCTAGAGAAGGACTGTGCGTCCCAGAGACAGTCACCTCACACAAGGCACACTGGCCAGTCCAGCCAGACCCTGTGCTGTTTCTTTATTTTATGAATGTTCTAGTTTGTATTACTATCATATTTTGACAATAAAAAGAGGATTTTAGAATTAAGAAATGGGCTATTCACAATCTCATTTTATTTTCCATGTTTCTCTTCCTAGTTATTTATGGAAGTAAGTTCACAGCATTACAATCATCTCATAGGTTATATGCTTTTGCCCATATGTCTACAATGGCCTAAAATCTTTACAACTCCTATTTTAAACTGTTACTATAAATGCTCAGAGAAAACCAGCCTTGCATATCTTAGAGCATGAGCTAGCTTAGCCCAGGAACGAGCACTCACTCCAACAGCTCCTGCTGTTGGCTTGTTCTCTAACGGGTGATTATTAACATAATCTGTAAGTATCCCTTTCCAACTCCTCAGGGTTCAGTTCACTCTGCTGCCTGAATAATAAGAAAATTCTCCCTCTGCTCCTCACCTAGAGCTCAACTGGAACCTGTATGTTAGTGTTGTTCTTGTGGGTTCACCCACAGTTCACCACAGTGGTGATCAGGTGTGTAAAAATGAACAAAGAAGGCCAGTGCCTGTGGCTCAGTGAGTAGGGCACCAGTCCCATATATTGAAGATGGCAGGTTAGAACCTAGCCTCGGACAAACTGCAACAAAAAATAGCCAGGTGTTGTGGTGGACATCTGCAGTCCCAGCTACCCGGGAGGTTGAGGCAAGAGAATCGCCTAAGCCCAGGAGTTGGAGGTTGCTGTGAGCTGTGACACCACAGCACTCTACTGAGGGCAATAAAGTGAGTGTCTTAAAAAAAAAAAAAAAAAAGAAGAAGAAGAAGAAGAAGGAAACTGTGTTGGCTTTGTACAAACACCTGAAGCAAACTGCAAGATAGCAGGGTAACATGCATGTGAGTTAAGAGTAAATATTATTTTTTATTAACAAAAACAAACACCCCAAACCAAGGTGTATATGTGGATCTTTAACGCCTGTGAACCACAAAGTTCACATGCCCTGAGCATTCTGAGTGATCCCGTCTTTGATGTTTTATTTTTATTTATTTTTATTTTTTTTAATCCAGGCTTTTAGTAAAATCCCTATTCTCTAGAACCCACATACAAAAGTTTATGTGTGGGTCCTCTACAGGGAGGGCTGCAAGTGGTTCACTTTGAGTGACTCAAACCTGTGAGAAATTGATTTGTTTAATGGTAGGGCTGAATCAGGCGACCATTCGCCAGAAGAGATGGCTGCTCTCTAGAAACAAATAAACCCAAATCTCAGAGATTTATACAAAAGGGGAGTAAAGTTTACTCTCTGCCTCAGGTTTCACATCCATTACAAATGGGCTGGGAACTCTGCTATTCTTCATCACCTACCCTGGGCTCCTGCTGACAGAGCAGACCTCTTGAGCATCTTGGTGGTGGACCTGGAGACAGAGGAAAGGGCGCTTTGGTACAGTGTGGAGTGGCTCCTCAGCTTCCACAGGGAGGTACCCATGTTATTTCAGCTTGTATATCACTGGTCAGACCCGGTGCCACCACCAAACCCAAGGATATACAATCCTACACGTGTCTGGAGGAGAGAGAGGATCTAGTATTTCCAACAGTGCGGTGACATTCCAGGTTCAAGACCATTGAGGAAAGAAAGTTGCATGGAAGTAAAGACCATTGTGGTTTGTATACCTGGAGGAAGTGGAGAGGTGACACAACTGATGGGTTAGGTTAAATTATCCTATCAGCTCCAAAGTGCTGCTTCCATTATTATCTCTGCCACACTGGCCTCATCTTATGGTCATTAGGCTCTCCTAGGTCATAGCCTGAGAAGTGGCAGATTCGTGGAAACAGATCTACCAGTCACCAGCCTCAGCAGCTCCCATAAGTGTGCCCACTGTCCACTCTGCGAGTCTTGGGCTCAAGTCTGGGAATAGACACAGGAGACCAAGGGCTAGCACTCATCATGAAATTTGCAAAGGGATTCCTTTATCCTTCTAAACTGGTTATCAATTAGAGAGCTGCACCACTCCTAATCAGTTAATTCAATATGTGTTTCTTGTTGTGAGAGATAGTCATAGGCTTTGATCTCTGCCATAAAGAAATTCTAAAGTAACTGAGGAATTAAGTCGTGTGTGTGTGTGTGTGTGTGTGCGTGTGAATGTGTATGTGTGTGGGGGGGGATAAATGAGGACTTTGCATTTGTTTCATACGTTTGTGGAAATTTAGGGCTTACAATTCTCCTCTCAAACCACTGAGCTTTGGCTGACATCCACCTTACTATTCTTATCCACCCCTCCCTGTTAAACATGTGGACTTTCTTTGTTTACTCTTTTCATCAAGTGGTATCTTGCACGTGGACATTGAATGGATCTCCCTTGAATGAACTGGCTACGTCGATGTGTGGAGGTCACCCCTGGCATGCAGGGCACCCACCCTGGGATCTGTGGTCAGCACTCACATGACCAGGATGCTCCTATGTCTGTGACTGGAAGAAACTCAAATAACAAGTGATTTTTTTTCACTGAATTGTCTGAATCAATTCATTGTTTTGACCTGATCTATGGCAGTTTTGTATGGAAAGGGGCCTTGTGTAAATTTCACAGAGCCCTTGTAGTCTGTGAGCTCAGTCATATTAACTGAAGGAAGATCAGCTGACAACCTATCAGTTGACTACCCCAAACTCAGGATCCAATCGGTTGTACGAATGGCAAACGTGGTTTGCCCTTCATAGCCAAAAGCAAATAGAAGGCAAAGATGACAATATGGCTAACTTGCTTTCAATTATTCAAAAAATTCATTCCCCTCTCTGCTTGTTCTTAGCTGAGGAGACTGGGCCGAGCATCTCCCAGTAAGAACCTGGGAGTTCTACCAATGTCCCTGGCTTTCAGCCCAACAAGATATTACACCATTCTGAGCAGAGTTATGCAAAACCCAGACAGACAAAATGAACAGAGTGTGTGGGATTAGTTTAAGAGAATGATTTCCTGCACAGAATACCATTATCCACAATTTTCAGGCCTTCGCAAATAGCACTTATGGTCATTTTCAGCCCATTAGAATGCTTTTTAGGGACGATGCTGAACTAAACAGTAGTCATTGCTGCAAATCCTAGAGATGAGCTGATTGCATTATGGCACAAATTACAGGCTTTGGAAAACTATTTGTTAAGAATCCTCCTAACATACACTGTTGCTGAATAGAAGGTCAGGAGCTTTAATCTAATTATGATTAAAGCAAATTCCTAAGTGAAATGAGGCCATGAGAGCAGAGAATTTGTTTTTGTTTAAACAAGCCAAAGAGCTAGGAAAGCTTTATTGACCTAATAAATAAAGGAGGGTA
Organism: Arctocebus calabarensis; assembly: GCA_963573935.1. NCBI lineage: Eukaryota > Metazoa > Chordata > Mammalia > Primates > Lorisidae > Arctocebus > Arctocebus calabarensis. The sequence continues at coordinate 12,490 of CAUYON010157624.1, forward strand.
AATAAAGAAGTCAGTGATAATGACACTTCCAGTTAGGAACAAAAGAGGGTCATAATGCTGCCCAGTTGTCTCTGAGGAAGGTAGGATTACTAAAGAAGGGAGTGACCAAAACTTACGCACTCTTAATGAATAAGACAAGAATTGAATATCAATGCATGGTATTTTTATGAACAGCAATTACCTTCATCCTGCTTAGAAGTCAACTGACTCCAAATGGATGAAATCATTTACAAACACACTGCTCTTGAACAATTGGGAGAAAATGTTGCATTTGGCATCATTTTAGGTTTGGACACATTGAAGTGTGCTATTTAACACCTTCTGCAGCTCAAATTACCACTTGAGAATATTGACTTGGAATTGAGAGAAAGTAAAAAGAAAGCACAGCAGGAGCTGAAAAGATCCCAGTCCCTGGCACCGGCGATCACCAGGTTTTAGATGAGACCTCACGGGTGAATGAGAAGACAGCTCTGGCCAAGTTGTTTGAGGAGATGTTAGTTACTTCATACCTGTGAATGTTTCTTTTTAAGTGTTATAAAACGGCATTAGCCTCTGCTAACTCTCACCTTGAAGAAAGCTGGTCTCCGATTCATTAAAAGAAAAAGTGAGAGAAATACATCTTTTCTGCTCTTCCTGAAGTTAACACAACTAAGATGGCATCCGGGTTTTTAAAAAGCCCAAAGTGTCTGCCATGGTTTGTTTTAAATCCAATAGCTTTGGAGCCACTGGTCCCAGTCCAGAGTGTCAGTAATAACTCCTGGTGTGGAAATAAGAGAGGGAGGGATGAGTGGGGAAGTGATCACTCCTGGCAGAACGTGGTACGGATCTGCACAGAAACCAGGGTACACTCTCCCACGGCTCCGGCACTGGGGCTGGTCCTGTCCAGGGTGTAGGAATTCTTGGCCTGGATGCCTGTGTCCACCACAGAATCTCAAGGAAATCCAGGTGCAAAGTCCATTCAGTGTGCATTTTCCATTTGTTCATCATGCCTCACTTATGAGAGTCGAGGAGGAAACTGAGGTGTTTGGTTGAATTTTCATCCGTGCTTCAAGACCACTCTGCACCTTGGCTGATGGTGTCTGTGGACTCACCCTTCACCCTCCGGCTGCAAACCTCTGCACTGCAGACTTACTGGGAAGCTCATGCCTATGGAGATAAGGGTAGCTCCATCCTTCCATAACCCCCAGTGTTGTCAGTGATTGTCCCCTCACCAGTGGCCTGCCGTCCTGATGGAAGAAGAGTGCCACCTTTTCCTGGGCTCTGTATTCGTCCGATAGCTTCTTTCAAAGGTCAGGGGCTTGCAGAATTTATTTGAAAATCAAACTCTTGTCCTTACCACCAGGAGCAGTTTCCTACTGGAGAATTTGAGCTGAGGGTATTTACAGGAATAAAAAACAGTAACCAACATGACAACAATAACAAAACACTAACCAGTTAGCACATTTTTACATGGATGTGGGTTTACCATTGGGCTTTCTAATCCGTTCCATGGCTGGTGGGTCTATTTGTGCACCAGTGCCACATTATTCTAATTACAGGAGTTACAGTATGTTTTATTACCCATTAGGACTAATTCCACCTCCCCCACATGTTTCTCTTTATTAATTGTTTTCCTGGCTATTGGGGCATGACTGCTTCTCCACGAGAACCTGAGTATCAGCTTAAATAGCTTGAAAAAAACTTGTGTTTTTTCCTGATGGTAACTGATGGACCTGACTTTTTATTCAAATCCAAGCCAACATTTTCAGCCTTTGACTTCTCTACTGACAACTGTGTTATGTTAATTTCTCAGGGGCCACTGTAATAAATTATCACAAACTGGGGTACTTATAACAAGGGAAATTATTTGCTTACAGTTCTGGAGGTTAAAAGTCTGCAAACAACAGGCCAACAGGGCCATAGTCCCTCCGAAGACCCCAGAGAATAATTTGTGACTTCCTTCTAGAATCAGCAGTTCTCAACCTGTGGGTGGGGACCAATGAAAATACATCCTGCATATCAGATATTTATATTGATTCATAACAGTAGCAAAATTACAGTTATAAAGTAGCAATGAAAATAATTTTATGGTTGGGGGTCACCACAACATGAGGAACTGTATTAACAGGCATTAGGAAGGTTGAAAACCACTGTATCTAGATTCTGGTAATTGCAGACGGTAACCCTCCTGGTTCCTTGCCTTGAAACTGCTTCAATTCAGTTTCTGCCTCTGGGGCCACCTGGTGCTCTCTCTGGGAGTAGGGCTGTCTGTATCTTCAGGTGGCCTTTATAAGGACACAGGTCATTGGCTTTAGGGACTGTGCGAATCTAGCGTGACCTCATCTTAATTACATCAACCTGGACTCTGTTTCCAAATAAGGTGACATTCTCAAGTTCCAAGTGGACATGAATTTTGGGAAGGACATTTTGCAATCCTGTATAGGACTGTTATTATGAGTTAGAAAATGTGGATGGAAACCTAGCTGGAGCCAGGCATACGAGTTCCACAAATGTAGCTATTAGTTTGGGGGTAGCTCCCCTGTGATTTTGCTGCAACTTGCAGTCATCATCCAATCGCTCTGGTGTCCTTCACAGTCAGTCTGTCCTAGGGAAGAGCTCTCCCAGCTTTTGTTCCTTGCAGTTATGCACTTTTAAGTCTCTTCCTGCTAGCCAATAGCTGTTTCTATAGCTCCATTGTCACTAGAAAGTCCCCGAATCAGCTGGCATTTTCCTGAGGGTAAACATTTAATGATCCCATTGCATTCTTACACATTTATAAATCATGCCCTGGGTATCTTTAGTGTCTCCTTCATTACTTATCCAAAGAATATATGATTCTTTGTCTAATGTGGATTTTCCAGGGTTTCTTGGACCATCTTATTTTCAGCTTCTATACAGAAGCCACAAACTGGCGACCAATGGGCCAAATGAGAATAACACAACTTGAAGAAACAGCACAGAGTTGGCTCTCATTAGGTATCACTTCTCTGCTGCAGTCAGCTCCTAACACTCCTGTCACCTTGTACTCTAACTCACACTTGTGCATGCCCATTCCTAGATAACATTTGAGCTTGCAATCTCATTTTATTTAATTTTGTTTATTAAAAAACATTTTTTTAAGGGCAAGTTCTTACTGTTGCCCAGGCTAGTCTTGAACTCCTGGTCTGAGGAGATCTTCATGCCTCAGTCTCTTGTGTAGCTCAGACCTCAGGCCCCACTGTGCCTGGCTTACAACCTCCCTGTAGAGGCTCAGACTATCAGTTATGCCCATCTTTGCCTGTCCTTAGTGTACTTAGAGTCCAAAACTTTCTTGAATAAGATTTTGTAACTCTTAGATATGTTTATTAAAATCATTTTATTTTTCCCTTTTTTTTTTTTTTTTGGTAGGAGGTATTTTTTCCTCATTGATTTAGGAGAATTCTTTTCATCTATTGAGGCTATTTATGTTGTTGTATGTGTGGTACAATTTTGCCCTTTGTTTAATATTTGTCATTCAACTACTTCTAACTTGAAAAATTATTTAGTTTCAATTGTCAGTTTTCCTTCATGGTTTATTTTTTTATGCCATGATAATACAGTACAGATTTTAAAAATAGACAAATTGAAATGGAGACTATAAATCCATTATGTTTATAGACCTATTCTAAGAAAATTATAAGAAATCAACATGTTCAAAATAGCCTAGGTCTTTTTAAATTTGCGTTACTTTTGTAAATGAAGTACTTTATATATACAGCAGAGCCCCCAGAGCTGACCACTTCCCTACATTTACCACTTCCTTCAGTTGCCCTAATTTTCATAGACCAGACATGCACCCCATGTGCGTATCAGTGTAGTAGCCTAGCTCCTCATGTTGATCACTTCCATGTGTTAACCAGCCTCTTACAGTAATCAACTTAGAGAGGTTGTACTTTATTATATTTTTAAAATCATCTTTCATTATTATGAATGCAGAAAAGTATATTTTGGAGAATTATAAAATACAGAGAACAAAAATAAGAACATGAAAACATCAAATCTCACTACTCACAAGATACCCGTTTAACAATGCAGCATGTACTTTCTTAGATCCTTTATAATTTTTGTACCAAATGAGTTAATACTAAGCATACTACTTTGTAACATTTTTGTTAATATATCTTTCCATTGCAATACTTTTTTGTCTCTTTTAATGGCTACTCGGATTCTCCTCAAATGTCTGTTTAGGGGGTTTGAGGGGGGGTTCTTCTCTTTCCCTCAAATCATATCCAACCCAGGACTACACATTGTATCTATTTATAATGTTCTTAAGTCTCTTGCAAGTAGCTCTGACAAGGTTTAAGACATAAGGCCAACGGTTCTCTAGAATGTTCTCCTCTGTAATTTATTGCTTTCTCATTGTATCATTTACCTTGTTTTTCTAGCTCATCTATAGTAGAACCTCTATAGTTGGCCGCCTCCCTACATTGACCATCTCGTTAGGCTGACCTAATTTCTATAGACCAGAAATGCATCACATGTACATATCAGTACAGTAGGCCTAGTTCCTTCTGTTGAACAACTCCGTATGTTGACCAGTTTGTTACACTCCCTCAGGTGGTCAACTTACAGAGGTTCTATTATATATCCAATAAACTGGAGTTAGATCTAAAGCTTGATAAATTTAAGTCACATACTTTACCACGATAATTCACAGAGGTTATATGGGCTTCCTATTGAATCACATCAGAAGACACATATTATCTGGTTGTTTTACCACATGTGATGCTGAGATGAGACAAGATTGTAAATCAATGAACAGATTTGAGAAATGAGAATTGGATCCATTTATTGAACAATTAAATTTTCCCTTTTGTGATGATGTTGTGTTGTGCACTATCCAAAAATCCAGTTCCCCACCAATGCTCGTCCTAACACTGATCCATCATCTTTTCCTGAATCACCAATTTCATTAGGCTTTATAAAAGGGTATATTTTAATGCTATCAGTCTTCCTAAATTTATTGGTATACTCAAGGGTTCTCACTCACTAATCAGAGTTTATTCAGTTATTTTAACATATATTTCTATTGCAAAGGCAAGGTAAACTCTTTCTTCCCATTAACTAATAATCATCAAAGAGGAGTTGGTTATTTAATAGTTATCTCAAATAGTTACTAATGAATATCCTGACCTACTTTTTAGTGTCTTCTTATTATAATTCACGAAGTTTCACTGATGCAATTTCTTTGAATTCACTACAATATTATTTTTATGTATTATTTATTCATTTATGCTTTGTCAATATAAATAGACAAGTGCTGGGAATACAGAAGAGTCTTTGTGAGCAAGGTAGTATTTATGACAAGATTATTGTTAAGCCCATGTGCTTGGAAGTCCGAAGTATAATTATCACTGTAAACACTATTGTCAACAATTAGATTTTAGAGTTGATTAGATTTTTTTCTTTAGTCTCTGTGACATAAAAACTTATATTTGGTGGGATCTTGCCTAATGTGCACAATGCCAGGCTACATTTCAAAACAACTAAAAATAAGTTGTAAATGTCTTACCACAAAAAATAAGTAAGTGAGGTGATGATTATGTTAATCAGTTTGATTTAAACATTCCAAACTGTGTATCAAATCATTACATTGCACCCCATAAATGTATGCAGTTATGATTTAATAAAAAATTAAATTAAAAAACTTATATGCTCAAAATTCTTTAAAAAATGTTTACCTACATACAAAAAAAAGTTAGAGATACTTAAATAAAATCACGGTTTATGAGTAAAAAGTAAGTAAATAAAATTATGTTATAACTTTACCCCTGGAGAAAAGAGGGCCTGAGAGATAAGAATCATTCTTAATTATTAGAAATTTTTAACAACAGACAATTTTAATTATCTAGAGAAGTAGACAGAAAAGTGTAATGAACTCAATGTATCTATCACCTAGATTCAAATTTATCAGTACATGGCAATGTTGTTTTGTCTATAGCTCAATTTGCTTCTCTATGGCTTTTGCATAATTTGAAGACATCAATCATTATTTTATATAAATATTTTAATGCTTATTTCTAACATATAAGGACTTTTTAAAGCATAATCATAAAATACTATCACCCTAAAATTAATAATAAACATTTAACATATCATATGTCTTGTAGTGTCCATATTTCTCTATCTTTTCATGGCTGTATAACATTTCATGGTATACATATGCACAAAGCTGAAGATGTTAACAAATGGAAAACATACCATACTTGGTTGGGAAGAATCAACACTGTTAAAATGTCCATTCTACCCAAAGTAATCTATAGATTTAATGCAATCCCTATCAAAGCACCAATGTCATACTTTAAAGAACTTGAAAAACTAGTAGCTCATTTTATATGGAATCAGAAAAAAACCTAGAATAGCCAATACATTACTTAGAAATAAAAACAAATCAGGAGGCACCATGTTACCAGACTTCGGGTTATACTATAAGTCTATAGTGATCAAAACATCTCTGGCACAAAAATAGAGATACAGATGTATGAAACAAAATAGAGAATCTAGAGATGAATCCAGCCACTTATCATCGTGTGATCTTTGATAAGCCTAACAGAAACATACATTGGGGAAAAGATTCCCTATTTAACAAATGGTGTTGGGGAAACTGGCTAGGGACCTCTAGAAGACTGAAACTGGACACCCCACCTTTCACCACTAACAAAAATTGATTCTCACTAGATGAAAGATTTAAACTTAAGACATGAAACTATAAAAATACTAGAAGAGAGGGCAGGGAAAATGCTTGAAGATATTGACCTGGGAAAATATTTTATGAGGAGGACCCCTCTGGCAATTGAAGCAACACCAAATATGTATTACTGGGATCTGTTCAAGCTAAAAACTTCTGCTCACAGCTTGGCTCCTTTAGTTAGCTCAGTGGCTAGGGCACCAGCCACATACACCAGAGCTGGCGGGTTCGAATCCAGCAACAGACCTGCCGAACAACAATTACTACTACAAGCAAAAAGTAGCTGGACATTGTGGTGGGCGCCTGTAGTCCCAGCTCCTTGGAAGCCTGAGGCAAAAAATCACTTAGGCGCAGGTGTTGGAGGTTGCTGTGAGCTGTGATGCCATGGCACTCTACCCAGGGTGACAGCTTGAGACTCTGTCTTTAAAAAAAAAACACTTCTGCTCAACTAAGGACATTGTAAGTAAAACAAACAGACAGCCTTCAGAATGGGTAAAGATTTTTGTAGGTTATGATTTCAACAAGGGTCTGATAACTAGAATCTATAGAGAATTCAAATTAATAAGAACAAACAACCGCATTTTTTTTGTGGGCTAGAGACTTGAACAGAAACTTCTCTGAAGATGACAGGCGAATGGCCAAAAAAGACATGAAAAAATTCTCATCGTCTTTAATCATCAGAGAAATGACAATCAAACCCACTTTGAGATATTATCTAACTCCAGTAAAATTACCCCACACCACAAAATCCCAATACTGCAGATGTTGGCATGGATGTGGAGAGAAGGGTACACTTCTACACTGCTGGTAGGATTCCAAACTAAAACAGTCTTTTTGGAAAGAAGTATGGAGAATTCTCAAGGCACTAAAAGTTCACCTACCATTTTATCCTGCAATTCCATTACTAGGTATCCCAGTTCATTACCCAGATGAACAAAAATCATTTTACAACAAAGACATTTGCACCAGAATGTTTATTGCCACCCAATTCGTAATTACCAAGCTGTGGAAGCAGCCCAAATGCCCATCAACCCGTGAATGGATTAACACATTGTGGTATATATATATATATATATATATATGAATATTATGCAGTCATAAAAAGATGGAGACGTCACATCTTTTATGTTTACCTGGATGGAGCTGGAACATATTCAGTCAAGTATCTCAAGAATGTGATAAAAGTATCCAATGTACTCAATACTATTATGAAAGAATATATAATCACTTACACATTCATACAAATGATAAAACACAAATATTTTCCAGCAAGAAGGAGGAGAAAAGAGGAAAAGGAGAGGGGAAGGGAAGGGAAAATGGAGGGAGGGTATTTGGTGAGATCTTGCCTAGTGTGCACAATGCAAGGGTACATTTCAAAACAACTAAGAGTATATTATAAATGTCTTACCACAAAAAATAAGTAAATGAGGTGATGGTTCTGTTAACTGATTTGATTTAAGCATGCCACACTCTGTATATCAAATCATCACATTGTATCTCATAAATGTAGACTGCTATGATTTAATAAAAATTGAATAAAAAAAGAGAAGGAAATCCCAGTGCCCGCACTTTTGCTAACTTTTCACAGTGGAAAGGCATACTACAGTGATATATGTTATGGATTGTGAAATTGTAGTGGAAGAGTGAAACTTTTAGTTCATTTATTTTAAGGTTGAAAGGTTGTGTAACTTCCTTTTGCAGAGCATCTAATAGACAATTCCTAAATATGGACCAAAAATATAGTGTTTTCCAGGCATAACAACAATAACAAAAAGAGATGTGGACTCCACATGATCTGGAGCTCATACATTCTACTCTTTTATATCATTGCTCACCTTTAACTATTCCCAGCCCCAGTTTTGAACTGATCTCTTTTTTGTGTGTGTCCCTTCATCTGAACTGTTCAACTGATAACGTGGATTTACCGCTGCTCATGACCCAGTATCATGGTGTAATTCTATTACCATTAGAGTTTGCCAGCTGAGACATTTTATTAGCAAATGATTAAACTGAGCTATTGGAAGATAAATTTATAGTGACAACTATAGCTTGGCCTCCGTAGATGCTCAAATTGCTATGGGCAGGAAAAGACTGTCTAATGGATGGTAAAAGAGAAAACAGATGATCTTAAGTCTGCAGGAGGAGGAACAGATTTCCACCTACGACATGAGACTGGTTTTAAAAGAGCAACATCATTCTGCTAAGTTAGCAGTTTCATTCCAGTTCAAAGAACTTCAAAAGCTCTGGGACAGAAGTATTTTATTAGAGCTAAAAAATTAACACATTTGACTTTGAAACGATCATCAATGGTTTGATGGTTTACTAATTTTCAAAGGAAAAGAATACTATAAAACTTGTAGACTGATCTGTGAGATGAAACTGGTTAAGAATTAAAGAGAAAAACTTTCTGGTGACAACTCCTTGGCTAAACCATCTCATTACTTTCAACCTCAGTCACTGTCACTGAAGAGTGAAAATCAGAGAAGTAGCTGAAGTCATTCAATGATTCTTATGTCCTATGACCTCAGAAAGTCTACAAAAATATGGGTATGAGTTTGGGGATGTTAAATTTGGATGTGTTGTTATTATAAACAATGTCCCAACAAACTCCTTTGTACATGTCAATGTCCATTTTAGAGTTTCTCTTGGGGAATGTTTCTTGTACCCCTTAGAGAGTTTAAAATAAACCTAGTCACTACTAACATTTTTTTTTTTGAGACAGAGTCTCACTATGTTGCTTTCAGTAGAGTGCTGTGGTGTCACAGCTCACAACAACCTCAAACTCTTGAGCTTAAGCGATTCTCTTACCTCAGCCTCACAAGTAGCTGGGACCACAGGTGCCTGCCACAATGCCCAGCTATTTTTTATGTTATTGCTGTCATTGCTGTTTAGCAGACCCTGGCCAGGTTCAAACCCATCAGACGCAGTGCGTGTGGCCAGCGCCCTAACCGCTGAGCTAAGGGTGCCAAGCCACTGCCAACATTTTTTAAGAAAGGTGATAGAGAAGGATAAAACATGTAAGTATATCACATGAAGTTAAAAGTAATGAATGTTTCATGAAATTGTTTTATTTATACACATATGTACTGGGTTATCTTGTAAAAGTTACTTTCTACTGTGGGTTTTTTAAAGAGGGTTTGGAATACATTCCATTGGCAGTAATTATCGAGGATGGATTTGATGAGTCATGTGCTGTCTTCATATTTAACTTTGTTAGGTATGGCAAAATTTTCTCTGTAGTTGGTGATATCAACTTACACTTTCATCAGCTACGTTTGAGAGGCTGTATCTTCACTAACAGTTATTTTTTTCAGATGTGCTAATCTTTTTCCAAGCTACAGGGCATAAAACAGACCACCATTTCCATTTTTATTTTCCTGATTGTTAGCAAAGTTGAGTAACTTTGCCTGGCTCTGATGGCCACTATGCTTCCTATTCATTGATTTATTTGTTCATGGCTTTTGCTAACTTTTACACTATTTTTTATTCTTTTCACTTTGATTTATAGGAGCCTAGAAATATATTCTGGATACTTCGTGAGTTATATCCACTGCTAATATCTTTTTCAAGTCTGTTGCATTAAGATATATGCAACTTTGTCACATTTTGCAGTTCAGAAACTTTAAAATTTAACATGGACAAATTTATCGATATTTTCTTTATGAGTTTTGCTGAGTCTTGTTTAATACATTCTTCCCCATCCCAAGTTTATAACAACATACTTTTATATATTCTTCTAAAAGTTTTAAAGTTTTGCTTTTTCAGATTTATATTTTTATTCCATCTGGAGAGAACTTTTGTGCATTATCTAAGGTAGGGGTTTATGTTTCTCCAAACAGATGGCCAATTTTCTCAATGGCATTTATTGAATAATTTATTCTTTACTCAATTGTAAAGTGGCCTTTCTCATACACCAAATTCCCAAGTATATGTAGCTCTGTTTGTTATTAAAAAGACTGATGCCTTACAAAGTTGATCATGTTTGCTGTTAGACCCTCCCTGAAAACTCCTTGAATTTATTTAGAGAAATAACTTTGCAGGGGACTACAGCCTTTTACTAATACATACTTGAAGGGCTTAAATTAGCAAGAAACAGGATATGCAGGTGACATGCATCAAATAAACATTGAAATGCGATAGTGTCTTCTCTAAAAAAGGTATTTTGTTATGAATTAGTGATGAAGTCCTCCGTGAATATAAAAGATCTTCAAGGAAGTTATCATCTGGTGACCTTATCATGTAAGACCCAGAACCTTTTTCTTTCTTTCTTTTTTCTTTTTTTGGTAGGGTATACCCTTTCCAAATTATGAACAGAGAATTTCTTTTATTTTTTTAATTTTTTAAAAATTAATTAATTTATTTATTTGGAAGGTGAATGAATGTATCAATGAAGGAACACAGTCCCCTGCCGGAGCAAAGTGAATGAATGCATTAATGAATGGACATAGTCCATTCATGGAATTGAGGCCCAGGAAATTCACATGAAACTGACCTAGGCATAGGGAATGGGGGTTCCACATTTAGTCCCAAGTGCAAAGTGAAGGAGACACCAAGGCACAGGTGACTCCTCAGCAGTTGTCCAGCCTTTTTGGCTATTGGAGCCTCCGGTGGGAGTTGGAGGTCCCCTCCTTGCCAGTCATCGAGCTCACTGGTTCTTCAGCTGGCTGCTGCACCACCGACACCGCCAAGGAGAAGGCAGCAGGTCTGCCAGGTCCGCTGAGCTGGCCAGGGTGCCAAATGTCCTGCATCAATTCTCCCTCTCTGAGTAGAAACCCCAACTGCTTTTAGGGAAAAGGGGCGAAGACTTGATCTAACTGCTTCCTGCTGAATCGGGCGATGATAGAAGGGGGCAGTTAGAGTTTCTCCACAGGAGAGTGATACAGGGGTTCATGGACTGGAACCATCTTTATTGTGTGTGGCTTGATGACATTTCTGGAAAACACAAATCTCATTAGTATAATCAGTAATAGGCAAAGGTAGAGCAGCATCAGGTCGCGAAGCACTTATTTTGTGATGCTAAAAGAAAACCATATTAGGATTTTTTTTTTTTTTTTTTTTTTGCTGTTTCCTGAATAATAACTTCAGACTTTCTTTTGGCTCACCAGTGTAGGTGGTCTGTGGTTGGCTGTCTTCACTGTCTGCCTCCATTGAAGATGGAGGGTTCCAGGATTTTACTTGTGAATGATGTATGCAGGAATCGACTCCTATAACTTTAACAGCTGTAGAAGAAGACAAGATAACAGGAAAGGGGACTTCCCAAGTTGGGGTTAGGGAAGGTGAATTAGAG
>CAUYON010157627.1:0-62294 GCA_963573935.1 Arctocebus calabarensis
CTTTATATAGTGATCAAGAAAATGCCATGAAGGCTATCTGTAACAGTACGATGAAAACATTTCTGAATATATATGAATCGTGCCCTATGATTGCACCAATGTACAGAATTATGATTCAATAAAATTATTAAAAAAAAAAAAGAAATTTGAATCTGAAGAAGAGAAAATTTCAGTATTATTTTTAGAAAGTTATTTCCATAAAACTTTTTGTCTTTAGTTATTTTATTAACTTAATCCTTACAATGTGATGATGTAAATATGAACTAGAAAATGGATGGATGGATGGCTTATAATAATGTACTGTATATAAATATTGGATTAAAGCAACAACAGTATATATTTAAGTATTTTAGTGAAATGACTCACTTCTCTCAATTAAGGAACAAACATCCTAAAATCCTGCTATCATATCAAAGGAATTTAAAAATATACAAAATACATTGTCTTTGACTATTTTATTTTACTATAATTTAGTTCAATTTTCAAAACCCATAAGAAGGAAAATTTAATCTCTCTACTTTGATGTTCTCCTTGTTACACAGTACGCATATATTACTTTATTTCTAAATGCCTAAAATAAATAATAGATTTAAATCAGCAAATATACACCCACATAATTTCAATCTAAAATTACCATAACATATTTGAAGAAAATGCAAACAATAAATTGTGTTTAGTTTCAATAAGTTGTTAAAATTATACTTAATGGTTTTATAACATCTGGATGAACAGAAAGATTTCAGCTCCAGGGATTAATGATATTATAAGAGCCATCTACTCAGAATAAAAATATCAAAAGCAGCTCCATATGAAGACAGAAAAGTTCATTGTAACAAAGTATGAAAATGAATTTTCTTCATTATTCAGTGAAATAACAAATGTAAGTAATACTATAAAAACTCTTTAATATCAAGTATAAGGATTCTAAAGGCAGTTATTTAAGCCAAAGAAGAAACTCTTTGTAAGGGAATGAAGTTTATTGCTGAATGTTTTCAAGATTTATGGCATATGTATCCCTTTTAAATAATTGATCATAGAATTTGTGGTAGAATCTTAATTATTTTCTGCTTTCATGGCAATATTGTTAGGTTATGCTTTACCTGATTATATATTTTTCAAATATTTCCTTTTAAAGCGTTTTTAAAGTACCCAAAATATAAAATTAACTTACATATTTTACTGTGATTCACTATAATGGGAGAAAGACTATAAGATTTTCTACTCATGCTAAATGAGTTGATTGGCATATGTTCTTATGTTCTTTCACTAAGGGTAAATTTTGATTGTCTTGAAAATCTAGTAATATGATTATGTGTGGCCAATCTTATAAACTTAAAACTTTTATGTTTGTAAGTTTACAGATTATTTCTAACCATAAAGATCTCTGACAATAACAATAGTGTGACAATAGTGTGATTTTTTTTTGTGAATGAATATTCTTTCATTATATATGCTACATATATAATGCTACTATATATGCTATCCTTTTACCCCTGCCATCCTTTATATAGTGTCTTTTACTTTGCATAATATACAAATACATTAATCAATGCTAAAATTTAGAATATGTGAACATGCTCAAATACTGCACCATCTGGCCCTGGGACCCTTTCTCCTAATTGACTGAAGGTTTCACTCACCCTCTATCCCTTGGCTGCAGCCACATCAGCCTCCTGTGAGCTCCTAAATTATTCTGAGATTTTTCCCATGTAGAACATGTTTACTCTCTGTTTCTTCGGCAGGGTTGTCTTTTTCTACATTTAAGCCCCCCTCACTGTTCATAGCTTAGCTTAGCTTGAATATGATTTTCTTAGAGATGCCACCTTTCCTCACCATGAATAAATCCTTTCCCTTCATTCTCAATCACAACACCATATTGATTTTCTTCATGGCGATTATTGCAACCTACAGTGATCATTTTTATGTTTTTATTTGGTGACTCTTAGCCTGGAACACAGCCTGCTTGAGAGAAGGGCTTTCACCCATCTAAGTTCTTTCACCACCTTTGTAGTAGTAAATATTTGTTGAATGAATAAAGCAACTTGAACAAATCACCTAGTCGCAACTAGGATTTTCTGAACTGATGTGATTTGTAGACCACAGTCATGTCTAAATTTTAAGGACAGTGAAGTAATATTTTTCAAACTGAGTAGGGCAACATTTCAGGAGGCTTCTTAACAAAATTCAATTAATGTAACAAAGGCAAAATTAATAACTCGACTCTAAAAACCATAAATCAGCAGTTGTTTTTCTTATACTGTGAATGTCTTTTAAATATTTCACATATGTCAAATGCAGCATGTAGATTTTAATCAAAACATTAAGAGAAATTTTAATACAAGTTACCTCGTGACATGCTCTCTGCTAAGAGTTGTTAAAAAGGGGGGGGAAAGTGATTTTATTTTTAAGTAATTAAAGAAATGGATCTAATCATTCCTTTTAATATTCTCATTGTATGGAGAGGATAATTTATTCTTAGCTACAAACTAAGGCTAATAAATTAAGGATCATCATTTTTTTTCAAGTGTTAGCATTGACACGAATTTGAGTAAGCTGAAGTGCATTATTAAATGTATTCAACTAGGTAGTAACACATAGATTTCAAAGCCGAGGAAGTAAAGAGCTCTTCATAAAAAGTCAAGATATGTATATACATATATCCATCAAGGTATGCATTTCAAGTATTTTTCAAGACATCTAAATATAAAATCCAGAAGTCAAAATATTCCCATCAGAAATTCAAGATCTGAGAAAGGTGTATACAGATACGAGAATAAGAAGATATAAAATGTAAATCTGGCAGTTTTTCTGTTGGCTTTAAAATTATTAGATTAACTGTTACAATCATAAGCCTGACCGCAGACTGTCACAGAACATCTATTGGGGAAACCTCTCAATCCACTGAGATAGTCATTTCAGCTTTCATTAGACCCAAACAAGAACAATTTCTTTCTGAAACTCGAGTACATTACAGGGCCTGCTTGTTGGGGTGGGGAGGGGAAAAGACGAAGAGAGAGGAAAAGAAAAAAGAAATCAGGGTGGATATAGTTTACTTTCCATAAGCAAATTACTCACTGATGATTTTTTGTATATCCTAAGAACTTTCTTTACAAATTTGGCTCATCCTTTCCTATTTGAAAAAACTAAGTCCTCTATTTTTTTCTTCCTGGCTTCTAACCAGATTGTATTGAGCACAGCATCTTATATATTACCTGGGTATTGAGGTTCTTATAGAAGAATAATGAATTACATGTTTTTGGTTATTCCCTCCACAAGCAGAGTAAATAGTTTTAGGAATAAACAAACAGGTTCATTGATCTGCTTTATACACACCAAAAAAATGATTTAGTGGCTGGTGTCTTTTGGCCTTAAGCATTTTTTTCAATTAAGAAAATAAAATATTCAAAGGAAACACTTGGTTCATCCTCCCTTTCTTTACACACCTCCCTCTAATCCTTTCTTTTAATCCTTATCCCTTTTCTCCTCCTAGCACTGATTGTAGGACGTGGCCCACTGGAGAGTAAAATTAAAACAAAAAAGCAAAGTAGAAACTCATAAAAAAGTATTTAATGGTTTTCCCTTAAAAGAAGATGCATGGTTAATTGTTAAAAAAAAAAAAAAATCTCTCCAGGCTCTTCAAATTTACAATTGTTGTGTGGTTTTAAACCTCAATTAAATAGACATGTGACTTTAATGATGTAAGATGCCCTGATATTCTTTCTACATTTACTGAGAAAACTACAGCAGCATTTTATTAAATTTATTGAACAATCTTTTTTTAAAAGGCTTATCATATGCTTTTTCATTTTATTTGTTCTTTTAGCTTTGTTCACTTACAAATAGGTTTCTAAAAGTTTCCTAACCTTAATAAGGCAAAAAAAAAAACCCACTTTTTAATAAAATTGTAATTCAGATAAATTTTTTTGGAATGGATAATGAAACGGTACCAAACCTGGGACATATAAAATAAAATTTCAAAAACATTCTAGCATTATAGCAATGAATTTTGTATTGATTAATAAGGATGGAAAAACCAATTGATTTATAGGGAAAAATCACATAGATCCCAAGTGGCAACCACACATCAGGAATTTCTGGGACTAAATGAGGGTATACAAAGAACAGCATTGAAGTTAAAGAGTAAACAAGCAGAGCAATCTCGTCAGAAGGGTAGGCATTTCATTATAACATGTCAGAGCAAAGTGACATTTAATGGATATACTTTCTTTTCACTTGGTTCCCCAAACCGAAGCAGGCTGAGAAGAGCAGATCAAGGATTCAAGCAAATGCTTGTAGGGCATGTGACTGAGTGAGGCTAAATACTGTCAGAAGTATTTTCCTATGGGTGGATAACAAGAGTTCAAATACAATTCAAAAGGCAGTAAGTGTAGTCTCCCCTTATATCCAGGGGATACCTTCCAAAAGTAGCAGTGGTATTTAAAACTATGAGTAACAACAATCCTTATTTTTCCTATGAATATATACTTTCAAAAAGGTTTTCTTTATACAATAGGCACAGTAAAATATCAACAACTATAACTAAAGAGAAATAACAATTTACTGTTAGAAACGTTATGTGAATAGGTCTCCCTCTTAAATCTTATTTAATTGCATTCTTTTTTCTTGCAGTGATGTGAGATGATAGTAGAAAGGCCTGTGTGATGAGATCAAGCATTATGATATAAATAACAATTCCAGAAGTAAACAATTTATAACTTTTAATGGGGAGCCATTCTGAGAGGCAGGGAACGTCCCCTCCGTCCTGCTTTGTCCAGCTCAGGACACGCGGGAATCACCTCTTCGTCCCGCATCTCCACGCTAAATTGCCTGCCCTGTCACTTAACAGCCACAAGAGCAACTGCTTGTGTTCAAGTGACCCTTATTTTACTTAGTGCGGATCCTAAAGCACTAGAGTATTACCAGCAGTGTAATATTTTCAGACTGTGGTTGACTGCAAGCCCCTGAAATCTCAGACAGTGAAGCCGTCATTGGGGCAGTGCGATACTTCTTTTTCTGTCAGGCAAAGTAGCCGGAACGGCAGGGACAGTGGCCACCAGGGAAGCATCTGCGCAGCCCCGTCTATGACAAAGTCCCAGTGACGCTGCCCTCTGAAAGGAGCACCCAGGGGTGCCAAACTTTGGGGTTTTCAGAAGTCACGTATCTCGATTTTTTCGTGAAAATTCTTGATGAAAATTCTTGAAAATTCTAAACATTTGCTCAATTACAAGAACAACAAAAAGAACATTTTTGCCGGCAAAGCAAAACATGTTGCTGCTAGTTTGAGAGGAAGAAGTCAGCAAAGACGAGGATACATTTTATTGTAAACCAGAGGAGTTTCATTTGGAAGCGACCCGTAATATTTTTCATTCCGGTTTAAATATTTGTGAAAAACTAAGTTGTTCCTGGACTGTTTTGCTGTGTGGTGGAGCTGAGTAAAAGTCTTCTGGTTCCTTATCCTGTATTCTCTTTGGTAAGCAAATGCATTCCAAATAGTTCAAATGTTGGCTCGCCTTCCCTTGGCAGTAAGAAGGCGGCGCAGGTGAGTGCTTTGTTAGCTTTCCTTGTAGACAGGTCATGTAAATGCATGCTACTAGCTACCAGTGTATTTTGGAAAATACACTCTCTCCACTTGGCTGGTGCTCCTTTCATCTTTAAGACTGTTCAAATGACACTTTCTGAAACATTTGCACACTTCAAGTCCTTCTCTAGGTTATTAAAAAGAACTTCAAAATATTTCTTTTCTTGGCCTTATTTTATTTCAGAATCTCTCTTCTAAAACGATCATATCAAATTGAGAAAATAATTACGCATATAACTATTGATTACAACATTAATTATAAGGAAAAAAGAAAACAGATACACATAAATCTCTACTATAAGAATATGGTAAAACATCTGAATAAATGTAAAAATATTAATAATTTCTTATTTGAATAGTTTTCTGAATAGTAAAATAATGTAAATCATTTGAAAAATAGGGAAATACATATAGGGAATAGAACCTCTGAGCCCAGTTTCCAGATACAGCTTTTATAACTTCAGTTTATTGCATATATGTGTTGCATTCATTAATTTATATATATACAATCTGATTAAATATATTCAATAATTAATGGGGTAATATTTTATAATAAACATTTGTGACTTTTTTCACAAATACATGTTACAGAAATCTTTCATGTCAATAACTTTAAAATTATAATTTCCAATGGTTAATATAATCTGTTAATAGATGAAACATTTTTACTCAATTTCAAATTATGTTTTATGTACTGATTATAATTTTAAAAATTCTAATTAACAAAAGATATTCAAAATGAAAAACTTTTAAGAAAGATATTTTGTATTTTAGCAATTTATTATTTATTATGATGTTGATTGGGTAAGTATCATTGATTTATTTTTTAGAAATTTGATACTTGCAAAATGTCATTGTTTTCACACTTAAGCACTTAGTGGACTTAAAATGTGTATTTCTTTAATTATTAATAAATGCTAGCACCATTTTACATGTTTATTCTAAATAAAAAGTTTATTATAGGGTATATTTAAGTTGCTTTTACACTATTTTTCTATTTTTTTAAATTGCTGTTTTACAGCAACCATGATGAAAATGAACCCCTTGTGGCTGCCTGATGTTGAGATGCACGGCTGCTGTAGTCCCGAGGGCTAAGGGAGGGGCCCCCAGAGTCACGTGAGTATCTTCGAACTGGCTTATAACAATTTTTATTTACAAAGGTTACTAGTCAAGGATCATTAACCTTTCACAAGTGTTACACATTTTTTTCATTTTTAAATGCCTTCAATCCTTTCTTTTTCAATCCTATCTATTGGTATAAATACATTTAAAATTTTGATATAATAAAATGTGTCCACTTTTTAATGTTTTTTTGACCTGATAAAACACTAAACTTTTTCAGAGGGCAAAGCTACATTTCTAAAATATGATTTAGGGCGGCAGCTGTGGCTCAGTGGGTAGGGCACTGGTCCCATATACCAAGGGTGGAGGGTTCAGACCCGGCCTTGGCCACACTGCAACAAAAATATAGCCAGGCGTCATAGCAGGTGCCTATAGCCCCAGCTACTTGGGAGGCTGAAGCAAAAGAATAGCCTAAGACCAAGAGCTGAAGGTTGCTGTGAGCTGTGATGCCCTGGCATTCTACCGAGGGCTACAAAGTGAGACTCTGTCTCTAGAAAAATAAAATAAATGAAATATTGATTTATTTTTAAAAATGGTGAGCTAATATTTGACCATGCCATAGTTTAAATAGCTATGTGAAGATGTACAATAAAAAGTATTCAGTTTCCCACTAAGTGGTGGCATTCAATCCAAAGGTGTATAGTTTACAGGATTCAAAATGTCACTGCAATGTATATAATTTAAAATGAAAGTCTGGGCTCCCACCTGTAATCCTAGCCCTCTGGGAGGACATGACAATTGGATCCATTGGGTCTCTTGAGTTCAGGAGTTTGAGACCAGCCTGTGCAAAAGCAAGATCCTTACTCTAAAAATAGCCAAGCAGTGTGGTGGGTGCCTGTAGTCCCAGCTACTTAGGAGGCTGGGCCAAGAGTATTGCTTGAGCGCAAGGCTAGGTTCCAGGTTGCTCTGAGCAATGAGGCCCTGGTACTTTATCATGGGCAAGAAAGTTAGACTCTGTCTCAAAAATTAAATTAAATTAAATTAAAATTAAAAAATGAATAATAAAAATGAATTTCCATCATGTATTGGAACTAGTGCAATAAGTAACGAGTAAAATAGTGCCACTTTTTTTCCCCAATGTTCAGATTAGAAACACTTTTAATTTGTGTCAAATGTTGAGTAACAGTAAAAGCATTTGCTCATTTTTTTCATATCCTTTTCATTTTAGCCCATAAAATTTTGATCTAAGGAACAAAATAATTTAATATATATACATACCCACACACATATATGCACACACATGTATGTCCTTCTGCTTGTACTACATTATAAAATATTTAAAATTTGCACAAAATGTACAAATGTCACATAGCTTTTAATACTTAGGGAATTATCACAAAAATTATCATAATTGTCAATCGATTAGGAGAGAAAATAAACCAAAGTTGTATTTTGCTGATAAAAATCATGGCCCCAAATATTGAAATTAGATTAAAAATTTGAAATTTATATATAGATTGAATGTATCTTTCCTCAAGAAGACAGTGACTCTGAGGACAAGGTTAAAGTACACATATTTGTTTTCTTTTTCATTTAATACCACTAGCAGTCCACTGAAAAGTAATAATATATTCAACTATTAATCAACAATTTAGGAAGATAAGTTGATAATTTTACACTACCAGCAGGATCCCATTGAGGGCATTAAACATAAAAACACTTGCATAGTTCTTTCTAATAATTAGCATATATGTTAATTTCTCCCCCGGCTAAAAAAACCTAGTGACCTTCAGACTTCTGTTTATACTCCTTTTTGTTAAAATATTATGTTCTTGTTTCAAATTTTCAATAGAATTTAGATCAATTTTAATAACAAGATTTTTTTGCTTTCTATTTCTCTTTGCTTATAGCACTTAACATTCTTTCTCTGACCCCTTCTGTGCATTTTTTAAAATGAAAACCCATATTCCCAAACTGAAATATTTGTTGTCTTTAGTAAGATTCTTTCTGGCTTGAGGGAGAATAAATTTACAGAGACATCCTGGGACTCTGGGACTCCAACAATTCACACTTTTACCTTGAATATCTATTCTTGACTTTTCCTTCTTTTTGAATAAACATCCCCTAAAGAGAATACTGGCTTTGTGACTTACTTTATTGAATAAATTATGCAGTGTCTCTGTCTGCAACTCATGTGAATGATGCAAAATAAAACAGACATAGCTGTTGGACATCACTTTAGCCCCTCTATCTGATTGGCAGATCACAGGAAGGAAAAATGTCCCATGAGCTCCTCTGTGAGGCTGTTACCAACTGATTGAATATTCGCCTTAAATATCTGAAACCCAGGTGTGTTGTAGATTAGCACAACTTACAAGCACTGTGTGGAGATTTATTATGATAATTGTTGCTTTTATTTTTTATTTCCCTGAACTCAAAGATAATTAATGTCAGTATGTGTCCTGGTATCTGACTCTCTTAATTGGTCCTATGGTGCCTTGGGTGTTTGAAAATCCACTCACTTAAAGGCTTTTTTTTTTTTTTCTTTTGACTTGTTTTCCTGGAGCTGTTCATTAGTGCCTAAAATATTTGATTACATTTAATTGTGATGTCTTCAATTTTGTGCACCTGCTGCAATTTACATGAGGGGAAGAGGCTTGCAGAGGCAGAGAGAAAAAAAGTGAGAGGGGAAATTAAATTTTAAAAGAATTTCCCTGCACAGGGTAATTGGGGTTAAATATGGAAAAAAAAATAATCTTAATAGATAGTTAGATTTTTGTAACTACTATGGTTATACAAAAAAGGTTATAAATCAAAACTGCTTCTCTATCATGCAAACCCTTAACATATATTCTATTTAGAAGGCTTTTGGCATTTGAAGAACACCTATATTTACTTTAAATTTAATACTTTTTATTTAAGAGCTGGGTTGGAGAAAAACAAAATACTGAGTCCAAAAACCAGCTGGAGGTGTTTTTGGTTTCTGCTGCCTTTTTAAATGAAATATTCCATTGCTTTTTACTTCAACAAATATTGAAGCATTTCATCACCGATTTCACAAGTTATTTAATTGTTTCAGACTTGTTGAAATGGCCAAATTCCCCAGAAGAGTATGAGGTTCCTTTGCAAAATATGACTTAAAGTAACACGTAAGGAGCAGATTATATTCACAAAGAATTACCAGCTTCAAAGAATGATCGACCAGAATATCAATTTCACTGACCATACCATAATTCAACAGAGTCAGAGGGAACAACAGAGAATATGCCACATTTTCAGTAGAAGAAATAAATCACCTTTCTACTTTTTCTGTAAAGACATCAGTTTCTTTTCCATTTAGTTTAAAAAAAACAGTGAAATCTCTAAATTTGCTTCAAAACCATGCTGTCAGAAGAGAAGTAATTAAATCCAGTCCTACACTTACTATGGGAGAGAAACTCTACTGTGTCCACGCCATATACCTATTTACCATGAACATTCTTATTCATAAAACATTCTAAGGATCAGGAAAGCAAAGTGATACCAGTAATCCTTTGTGGAAAGTCATCTGGCAAGGGGCCAATTCAAGTCTCATCTCCTCTAAGAAGACTCTCTGATCATTCTGTTTCAACTTCAAATGTCTGTCTTAGAAATTTTACAGCATTTATGGGCTAGGCTATAAAATACACTACCTGGATCTATCCTTTCCTGTAAAATTTCTTTCTGCACATTTTATTCATGTTAGTGTCATTGCCCTGAAAACATTCCAAATTTCTTAAGCTCAAAGAAAGTGAATGAAATTAATACCTGTCTATTTGTCCTTTTCAAAGTTCTTTTGCAATTATTACCTCCATCGATTTTCAGAACAACTCTGTGCCACAGAATATAATTTCCACAAAGATGGAACCCAAGTCTCTTTTTCTCACCCTTGAATCCCTGGGGCTCCTATTACCTTTTATATAATAAGCATAGAAGAGACATGAAATCAATCGATGAATAATTCAGTGGTTGAATAAAACAAATAAATGAATGAATGGAGCAGTCTCTCCACTCAAAAGAAAATAACAAGGGAGTTGAAGCACACAGAGACTGTGTGGTTTTCCTAAGGTCACATGCTTAATCACTGAAGCAACAGAAATACAAGTCCAGTTCCTGGACCTGTTGTTTCTAAACTCATCCCAATTGCCAAATTGATAAATTAGAGCAAAGACATTGGGTATTTTGCGTCATTGATAGTCTTCCAAGTATTAAGGGTGCTAAATTCATAAGAGGTGTACTTTCTTGCTTTAAGTTATTTGGGACTTGCATCATAACCCATATTCTTAGAATTTCAAAGCTGACCAACAACTACACATTATAGGCGGTGACCTGAGACTGGGGAGGTGTTTGGGCTAATGGTTTAACCAGAAGTCTATTTATGTCAGATGGCTGGACTGAGTGGCTTCATGGGATTGAAAGCCTCAGAAAACTGTGGGAAACCCAGTGGAGAGAAGGAGGGTGGGGAAGTCTAAGGCAATGATGACGGTGATCATTGGTTGTTCAGAGATCTGTCACTCAAGTCATTCCCTGCACAACTTGTATAAGCATTTTCAATGGCCCAGGTAAAATATGTTGCTCCATTCCAGTCCTTACAGATAACACTTAGAATTCTACATCAAACACCATTTTTATTATACAGGGATTACAGTGAAATCCAATTTAAGGTGATCTTCTAGCCCTTTCATCCCAGTTTTCTGCTGTAGCACAAAAGTATGTGATATCTTTGCAAAGTCAGCATCAAGAGAAAGTCACTTTGGCCTGTGCATCAAAAACATGGACAACATGTGTTAACTGAGCAAGGAATCTCAGCACAAAAAGGTAGAGGGACAAAGAAATGAGAACCATGTTCCCTACTATCTGTGCCATGTCCCTTCCCACATATCTAAAACATTGTGGTGAGGGCTGAACCAAATACATTTTGTTTTGCTTTGCTATATGGTTACTGCTATCCTTTGCATCCAAGCGACCACGTTACACATGGTCTCTGCCTGCTTCTCCTGCTACATTCTCTGTCCTCCTGATGTACCAACTGTTGAGTGTCTAGAACATGTCATGTGCTCTTCTGCATCGAGTTGCCTCCATTCGCAGCTAAAGTCATGTTCTAAAGTCACTTCCTAGGGAAAGCTGCCTTAAAAGTCACCTTCTTCAGAAGCCACCTCAGCTCACTTTCATTTATTATGTGCTCCAGAGTGAGATAACATTATTTATAACATGTTTTTGGTTTTATGTCTGTCCTTACTGGCATTATTATCCTTATTAATCTGTCTCTCCTTCTACACTGTAAACTCCATAAGGATAAGGCCTGCATTTCCTTTTGTTCCCTTATCCCAGACCTACATCTGAGGATTGACTGGATGAAGCCATGAACATATGAGGCCGGACCAGTTTGCAAACTCATCCTACAAAAAGCGCTACACACTCACTGCTGAATATCACTATAGTCACCTTTGAAGTACTCCTGACAGCAGCTACATAGTCCCCCCCTCAATGTAATTTTGAAACTCTTTATGACCATCAGAACTGTCGTGGTATGAAAATTTGACAATTAAGTTACTGAACTTGGCACTGTGGGCTTACATTGGCAGCACTGTACAAACAACTGGATAAGGTTTCATAACCTTGGTATATCAGTTGTGTCAATGTGCAGTAGTGTCTTGCTGGGTGGCATTCATTATTGTTGTTGCATGTTTTTCAGTACCATGACAGATCTGATAATCATTCTAGAAAAGAGTTCCATTATTGCTTTCAGGGGTGGACTAGGCAGTCGCATTGGTATATAGCTTCCCAAGGGGAATGCTTTGAAGGTGACTGTAGTGATATTCAGTAACGAGGTATGTAACATGTTTTTTAGGATGACTTCACAGACTTAACTGCCAGACCTCATATGCCTATATGAGTGTGGGTTTATATCACCTCTTGCCCAGGTGATCTTCACTATTAAAAATGAAAGAGAAAAAAGAAACACAGTTTTCTTTCGTTAGGTGATTTGTATTATCACAGAAAGAGACATACAATCTTACTGGCTTTATTTAGTTTGGGTACGTCTACTAGTAAGCCTAGTGATATTCACATGGTGAATTAAGATCTATGTTAACCACAATCATGCTAAATATATAACATAATATTGTAAAATGTTAAAAGGCACATGCATATCTTTGCATACCTACTTTAACACATGAAAAAAAGTCACTTTATTTTTTTTTCTATCAGCTGAACACTTATAAAGAACAATTAGTGGTCTAGAATATAAGGCTTATACATAAAACTGGAAAAGGGAACTTTGGGATTTCTGGGCTAGAAGCCAGTATCTTGGGGCCTTTTAGATAGGCAGAGCTTCCGTGAGTATGGCTGCATTTGTCTGAGGACCCTGACTTGCCCAGCAGACTCTCAGCTTCGTGAAATCAGCATCCAAATTCCCTCTTATTCACCCCAGGCCTTGTCCTGATTTTTGTCTGTCCATGATTCTTTGTTATATCTTCTGATGAGGGGGACTGAGAGACTATTTTGGAAGTGAAGTCACATGACAAAGATGGACCAAAGGTGTAAAGTGTCCTACATCATGCAGGGATAGATGACACACATCATTTTTGGGATGAAAGCAGGTGACAGACAAGCTCCTAAGATTTTTTGGTCTGGGGCTTCCTGGATTAACAACTCTAAAGTCTGTGGGCCTTGCATTTCTTCCTTTCTCTTCTCTGTTTTTTTTTTTTCTTTATTTCTATGCTATTACCTTTTTCTCCTTCCTTAGTGTTAGGCCTCTATTACTTTAAGCAAATGGTTTCTGATCTGAGCCCAAGATGACTTGTGGTGTTGGCACTCAGTCAGGAAGATGGAGAATGACAGATGAGGGAGGGGAGAGAGGGGTCTGGAGAGCAGTCAGCTGGCAAAGGTGATGTCCTCGCATCTACTGGGTGGTCAATCTCCTGTAGGCAACATATAGCTTGAGACTCAGTAGGGCTGGGGAACCTGGCTAAGTGAAGGCAAACAGGTATATGACAAAGGTCACTTATCAAAGAGTCAAATACCTGCATTTATTATGACACTGGCCCAAAGTTGGTCACTAACTCCAGAAAATTCCACCTAAAAAAATCAGCAAACATCCTTTTTTTTTTACATTTTTCTTTTTCTGTCTTTTGACTGGAATTTCATTTTCTACCTAATCGACATTCACTGAAGTTCATTACCTAGACTAGTCTTGCTATGTTGAGTACAGTGTGGGAACCAGCAGCATTGGTGCCACAAAGGAGCTTGTTAGAAATGCAGGTTATGGGTACACTTAGAGCCCTGACTCAAGCCAGACGTCAAAAACATTTGTACCCATTAAAAAGAAATACTTTTTCAAGCAAAAATTAAAGAGATGCAGACTCCCAGGCCTCATCTCAGAATTACCAAGTCAGAGTTGGATCTTAACAAGATTCCTTAGATCATTTATTGCTATATGAAAAATTTGAGAACTATTATTGAGAGCATTGACTGGATTTTATCAGCTCTGTGATTAAGAATACTTAACCTCTCTGAGAATCAATTTATTCATCTGTAAAATGGAAGTTATAATACACCTTTCTGAGGATTATCGTGAGGAGGCAAATAGATCATATAAGCCAAAGATAGCTCAGCATAGTTCCTGACACAAATTGAAACTCAGTAAATGATCAATCTACATAATAAATATAGAGCTTAGTAAAATGAGGATATTTTGAAGGAATCCATCATTGCTTATTTCAGAAGCAGAAGCAATGTAGATAGTATTAAAATCTGAGAGGAAGGAAGTAGCCTTTTGCTGACCTCTGATGGTACCCATTATATATTGTAATAATTAGCAAATATGCAGAACATTTTGCAATAGCCAAAATGAGTAGATGGAAAGTTACGATTGGTTGAATGCTTTTCCAAATATTATCTCATTTAATTCTTCTAACAACCCTGTAAATTATGTCTTACTGGAAGATAAAGAGATCTTGGAGCTCACATTTGAGTGACCTGCTCAAATGACATGTTTCATAAATGACAGAGATCGGTAACAAAACAGTGATTATCACAGGAATTGTCAACTCCCCCATATCCTTTACTCAAGACCATGTATCTACTGATGAAATGATGGCTACGTAAATATGTAAATATTTGTTTAATGACTGAAACATTCTTGAATGTCAGGATAATTTCTAGAGTCCTTTTATGATGGAAAGTGTCTCTTTTAAACACAGAAAATTTGAGGAAATTTATCAAATCCTTTGTATTACTTTCAGGATGTTACAGATATTTCCTAGGTCTATTTTACATAATAAATTTATTCTGAAGGTCAATGGAGTCATTTTTTTTCTTTTCTGTTTTAATTAACAGAGAGAACAGAATGATGAAAGCAAACTGAAAGGACAGTCATTAACTCACTTCCTCTGTCATCATTGTCCAGTTAGAAGCCCGGATGTAAACGGATGGGTGAAAATAAGAATTGCTGGAAGGGGATATTTCTCGGAATGGCATGGAGTCTGTGGGAAGAGCTTTGTTTATGTGCACAGAGGAGACAGGCGAGAGACCAGCGGTGGTCATGCTTCCTGTGTTTGGTGGCGTGTGGTGAATAATTGATCACTCCTCCCTCCGTCCTGGTGCAATCACTAATTCTCTCTGCCTCTCTTCTGCGTGTGTCATGCTCCTGATTAGACCAGCGCGGAGTCCTGACACACCCAGGAGGCTTCCTTCTGTCTGAGGTGCCATTTATAACCCAAATGAAAAATTAAATGGGAAAAGCAAGAAAATGCCTTTGAAGGTTTCCTTATTTATTTATTTTCTCCACCTTTACTTTATCCTGTATTGTTTGACAAGGCAGGTCACACATTTCCCAAGCAAATGCCATAGCCAGGAACAAACCAAAGCAGGGAACCACGTGGACTGGTTCCCACCAGGAGGCAGAATTCCTTCTCCGCTGGAGACAGCTCCATTTTAAAGTTCTAAAGGGAACTTTTACAGTGCTTTAAAACAGTACTGAGGCAACTCATTATCGCTCCTTAAGCCTCTGATAATTTTAGATTATCCCAAGTGCAAAGGAATACAGGGCTCCTGGCTTTAAAGAAAACAACACTTCCCAGGTGGAGGGACTTATTTTCAGGCTCATATCTCAACTGTCATGTTATATCAGAAACTTGCTGAATACAAAATTTTGAGGGAAAACAAAGGGTTTTCAGATGATGATCTTTACTTCAGAATGTAAAGTGTTTTCAGAGAGATTTCTGAGCCCTTTCTAGGAACCGGGCATGGCCATGTCACTTGAAGCCCAGTTCCCTTTACTTGGCTTTTTTGCCCTCCAATGAAAAAGACAAATCCTATACTGCCTTCTCATTAAGGAAAAAGTAACTGCAAAGACAGCATATTTCTAGAGTAAACAAATCTCCCAGAGGCTGTATTTTTGATAAGTATTTTTGCAGTGCTAGTTTGAAGGTTTAACGGTGTGTAGTGTTTCACTTTAATAGTCGGACTAGCAAGCTAAAACAAATGCACTTTAAAAACTTTACACTCTGTGAGTTCTGCTTTGACAGGCCTTCCTTGGAATCAGGAGGTAATATGGCTTCTCAGCGAGCCATACTTACTTTTCAAGCTGAAGAGGAAATTATTCTTGAACCTCTTGATCTGTTGGTAATTCGTGGCTCAGTTTATGGTAGCCTTTTGAATTCACCCCGTCTCACTAGGTTTGCCTGGATAGAGCTCAGAGTGGAGAGATTATACGAAGGTGATGACTGCTTACAGAAGGCAGCTGTCCAAACTGAAGATTCAGGTCTGAGGTCTGTGTGAGCATGTAAATAAATAGTAGCACTGTAGCACTGTAGGCCCGATTATGGCCATGGCACAGTGTCTCATATTTTACTTAGAAATGTAATAACTGAAGACATCCAAGGAAAACAAAAAATAAAGGTATATGCATCTTTTTATAATAACTTCACATGCAAATTTTCTCACCTGAAAGTGACATCTTTCAGTAACCACAGTATGGATGAGTGAGTGTGTACAGAGGTATACACACATGCGTGCACACATGCGTACATGCAGGCATGTACACATACACACATGGGTCTTCTCCCAAATGTTTACATGAACTTTTTAGCTCCAATTCCATATATAAATGTCATCATTCTCATTTTATTTTCAAAACTGGGTGGGAGTTTACCTGGGCTGTAGAGCAGAATGCATGAAACCAATGCCCTATTTCCTGATCACTTGCAATATCCTCAACTTCTTTGTGCCTGGGCTTCTGCCTTTATCCACAGTACCTTCTTCAAAGTAGTGAGATTCCAGTAACACCAGTAATAAGTTTGGAGTGGAAGGGCACAATAGTAAAAGTTATAAATAATATTAGTTATAAGAAAATTAGCTTCTAAGAATTCATTATAGATGGAAAGGATTTAAATGCTACTAGGTGTTGAGATTTTTCTGGCTGCAAATGTTTGAAGTTCACTAGCACAGGATAAGCATATTCAAGGATGAAGGGTAACTTGATACAAGCAAGAGTTGAATGCAGAGCTGGGAAAGCCCAGAGTGAGGAAATGAAAAGCCATTAGGTACCAAGACAGCTGCTCTCTGGTATCACATAGGCTGTTGCTGGCTCATGGGCATCCAGCTGCAGACTATTTTCCTCTCATTTTCCCGCACACAGTATCCACACAGTCCCTGGTAACATGTGTCCTTGGTTCCAGCCACATGCAGACTGACTAGATGGAGAGAGAAGCCGATCATCTAACTTGAACTAAGAGTCCACTCTTGACTCATTCAGCTACACAAAAAGATTCAGGCTCTTAGAGTCCCACTCCTGTGAGCAGAAGCAGTTTTCAGAGTCAGGGGAACCCTGAGAACTGGCTAGATTTTTCAAAAGATATTAAGACAATGATAATAACATTTGACCAAATAAAAGAGTTAAACAATAGTACAGTCTTACAAAATAAATTTTTCTGTTCATTGAGTGTCATGATTTTTTTTTCTTTCCTCCTACCAGTGGTTGGAATTTCTTAAGTGTGTTAGACCATGTAAACCTTGGAAAGTACATCACAGAAAACTTAATTTATTTTTCCCATGATTCATGAGCAGCCTCGAGGCTGAAAATTGGTTCACCAGAGATCAGAATTAATCCTGACCGATCCTAGTCACATTGAGGAAAACATTTTATTCACTTACAATGTAATTCTTTTGTTGTTACTATTGTTATCACTATTACAGTCTTTATCCTCCAACTGCAGCTCAAAAAGAAAAAGAAAACAATGCCAATTAATTGAGTTTTCCAGTTAATCAGTGGTTCTCTCTATTTAGACTCTCAGTGGAGATTTACAAGGAAATCTTGTTGGGTGTGATATAACTTAATAAGCGTGATGCAGAGAGCTTTTGAAGGAGATGTATACCATGGGGAGTTTCTCAAAATACCATTGACTATAGATGGTACTCAGACATTCATGGATTAAAATGCTGCCTTTGTGTGATAAGAAAACTGAAATGCAAACAAAGATGGAAGGACTTAGGGTAAATATATATTTTTTGGAAATGCATAAGCCTATAGGGGTGAATATATTCTCAAGGGCCTGAAATATGTTCATGGTTTTGGAATCTAGGCTTATTATACTTCTAAGTCATAAACTGATGCCTGTGGAGCTGATAAAATTCTATAATTTTCTTAGTGATACTACTGCAAGTTTGTATTTTAGAAAAGACTAAAATATATCTTACCAAAACCTTATTTCAGTGTCAATCTTATATAAGACATATCACTTTATTTTTACTGATTTAATTTATTGTTATTAGAATATGATCTGTTAGGAAGGATCAAAGTAAAATTAAGCATGATTATAACAGGGAAATGAAGTATCATATTTCAATCACACAAAAATGGGAAATGGGAAATGGATAAAGAATTCAAATAATAAAAGTATTTTCACCATTTTGGCTAAAGGTGACATTTATGAAGTTCACTTGTCATGTTTGTATGTAGAGAAGTGACTTTTGAAAATCATATGGATTTAGGTATGAATTATTAAACAATAAATGCTACTGAATTTCAAGGGGAAGCGTGATAGACTATGATTGTAGGCAGAGGAGAAAATGGGGATCTTAGAATAATACGGCACCACAATTCCTAGCTTAAAAGAATTTATAACATTGCTAGAAAATGAGGAATTAGAAAAAATAAATAATTACAGGAGAAGATAATGTAATAAAGTGCCAAATCAAAGAAGCAAGGGAAATCACTCTCCTTTGGTCTCATACATGGTCCTCCTTGGTGAGAAGTGTAAGAAGCATCACTGTGGTGGATTATAATGGTGTCTGTTTAAAATTTCAAAACTGTAAAATTAATGATCAGTTTTACCAGGGGATGTTTACTTCTAGCAAAGAGCCATATGGCGGAAAATATTGAAAATTCACTAAGAAGTGTTATTTGCTCAGAAAAGGAAAAGAAAGAAAGACTTTATTATTCTTATTTAGTCTGAGTAGGAAAGAAAATAAGGACACGATCTGAAGGTCATTAGGAAAGTTTTGAGACAGACTGTGTTATGGTCCATTAATTCAACTCCATGAACCAGAGCAGACAACAGTGTCCTTTCCGAAGGTCAGTGCGAGTTTCAATGTTCTCAGCCTACTGGTGTTGCTGGGAGGCCATCATTCGTTTCCACACATGAAGCACTTGGTCTCAGCCGTGGTGCTGAGAAGAGGATATTGTCACATTGATGATTTTCTATGTCTTGAGTATTCGAAAGGGGATTTCAGGGACCTGAGCTTCCCATATGATTTTTTTTGGTGTTTGTAAGGATTTAGAAGGGGCCAAACTTCGCTGAAAGATGAGGAGAGGTGTAGGCATCCAGTGACCACAGGAACTAAGGAAAACATCATTACTGTGGAAAAAATGATTTGCAAAAACAATTGACATTTGAGGATACAGAAGCGGCACTCAGATTGGATTGCCATCAGTGTCCAAAATCCTGCATGATTATCTTTGAATCAAAAAAATTATCATCCTGATGGCTGCCTCATACTTTGACAGATAAGCAAAAGCATGTGGCATTGAATGGTGTGATGAAATGCTGGTCAGGTTCAACAGAGGCAAGTCTCGATGGGTTTCTGACATGGATACTGGTGATGAAACCTGATTTACCAGTTTGAGGTAGAGAGTCAGTGTCAGTCAACAGTGTGGATTCTTTTTCCCTGATGAAAATCTATTAATAAAAGTGGAGCAGGCTCAGTGCTCATTGCACAGTGGTTATGGTGCCAACCACACACATCAAGCCTGGCAGGTTTGAACCGGGCCCGGACCTGCTAACCAACAATGACAATTGCAACAAAAAATAGTCAGGCATTGTGGTGGGCACCTGTAGTCCCAGCTACTTGGGAGGCTAAGGCAAGAGAATTGCGTAAGCCCAAAGGTTTGAGGTTGCTGTGAGTTGTGACACCATAGCACTCTACTCAAGATGACATAGTGAGACTTTGTCTCAAAAAAATAAATAAATAAATAAGTGAAGCAGCTCCAATGTGTTGGAAAGAAAATGGTGGCAATTTTCATCTTCAAAAGTGGTCATATTGTAACTATTCCCCTGGAGGAACTAAGGACTGTTACTGTTCAGGGGTACACACAGTATGCCTACCAAATGTTTTCAGAGGTTCCAAGAATGGGACAGTGGGGGAACATCTTGCACCATGACAAGGTATCCGCCCACACAGCAAACATCACCATTCAGTTCCTGGAGTCCATGGAAGTTAAACTTATGACTCATCTTGACCTGGCCCCACGTGGTTATTTACTTCCTACAGTAAAAAATTGCATGTGCAAAGATTCTCCAGCCCTGAAAAAGCTGTTCACATCTATGAAAGTGAAGTATAGCACTTGAAGAAAATGAGTGAAAAGATTATTTTCAAACATTGTTTACAAGAATGTAAAAGTGCATAGACTATTGTGATTACTTTGAGAAAATATAGCAATTGACTTTACATTTCAAATGATACATTTCTTAATTTTTGTGTATCTCAACACTTCCATGGTTCCCCTCATAGATAATTTGATAGTGACAATCTTACAATTTGAAAAAGTTTATTATTCAATTTTTCAGAGTTTTTTTCCTAAAGGATTGAAACTCAGCAGTTGAGATTTAAAGAAAATAATACAAAGCCTCTTGCCTTTGGAAAAGAAAGGGAGAAAGTGAATCACTGGCAGGATTAGAGCCATTTTATAAATCAGCAAAGATCAAAATGTGGACACAGCCAGCCTGTGACAGGAAATGCAAAGCAACCTCACTTCCCGGGATCAGTGTTCCCTTTCATCTTGAGAGTCCTATGATCACAATTTCAGGTAAAGTGATAATTGACAATTGTAGATACATAAACTATTAAAAGATACATAAACTATTTCCTGACAGTCATCATATCTCTGAAAATATGATGAACTTAAATTGAATAAATATGAACACTGTTGGGCAAACTGAGTTGTTCCTATTTTACACAAAACCATAGTCAGGGAAAGTGGACACATAGACTTGTGGATAAACCCACATTGTCCAGAGGTTTGAGAATTGAATGAAAAATGACACTAGAAAAATCAATGCTAGAATTTTAGGACTTAACAAATGAATGGTTTTAAAGGTTACATTTCGCCCCATTTGCTTTAAAAGTGAGAGACTTAAAAGATAACTTCCTACAAAGAATTATCTCTGGGATTAAAAAAAAAGTACTACTGAATGTCAAAATCATGAACAAACCAAGTCTGATCTTAATCTCTTGTTCAGGAATCTTTTATGTGTGTAGTGCATACACTGTGAGGGGTAGATTAAGAAGGAGTTAAGGTTCTCTCTCTTTCTGGATTTCTGTAACCAGTTCAACAGATAGTGCTAGAGGTCAGAATGTTTATACACAAGCTTCATCTGGACCTTCTTTTGTTTCCCTATTACTCAATGTATGACTATTCCAACATAGATTCACACACTTCTTATGGGTGCAGTGGGAACTTGTTACTGACTATTACTTGTTAGAGTCCTCATATTTACGTGGTACCAAAAAACCTACCAAAGTTTCATAAGATATAAATAGGGTCATTACAAAAGTTTTGAGAGACGCAAAATCAAGAAACATAAAATCTGTGTAGATGCAAACAAATGAAGCTCTCCTGCCAACATGGGTGAGCTGAGCCAGTTGACACTTGCATGTGTGAATCAGAGAAGACTCCATTGACTGTTTTTCTTGGAAGTGAACAATGGATTAGAGTACAGTTTGCCTCAAAACTTTCATAGTGACTCATGTATCTGCTGGTAAACTGATTATAAAATTAGCATCCTCTCACACAATGTAAGGGTCAAGGAAAAACAATACCACAGGTGTAAAAGAAAGGGGGAAAGAATCCACAAATGTGGATTCCACAAATGTGTTGAAGGCGGGCAAGTCTAAATAGAATTTTAATGTCCATGAGACAAGCTCATTTTGGAAATTAATGCTTCATGTGTAAAATTTTGGAGACTGCTTGGGTTGAGTTCTTGTTCTGCCATACACTAGCTCTGATAATTTACATAGGAAACTTATTCTTTTTGTTTTTGATCTGTAAAATGGGAAGGTAATAGTTACTATTAAATGGTGATGTTGCAAGGTTCAGGTAAGGTAATGCCTGTGAGGCACTTATCAGGGAACCAGCCACAGAATAAACATTTGATAAAATTAGAGAAACAATGACCACAACAAAGTTTTGCTTGAAGAAAAAAAAAAAAAGATAAACGTGTTTTATGAGGAAATGACTTAGGTATTAAAATGTTCAGAGAGACTGCTCAGAAAATTGATGAAGCCCTTGAATCTTTTTATAGTCAAAATGATCTTGCTGCAAAAATCAAATGAAAAGTAATACTCATATTCTTTTTTATACTATTTTTTGTTGTTGTTGTTGGGGAATCATTGAGGGTACAAAGAACCAGGTTACAGTGCTTGAATTTGTTAAGTAAAGTCCCTCTCATAATTGTGCCCCACGTTTTTTTTTTTTTTTTGCAGTTTGGCTGGGGCCAGGCTTGAACCTGCTACCCCTGGTATATGGGGCCGGCACTCTACTCCTTGAGCCACAGGTGCTGCCCCTATTGTGTCTAATTTTTTATACTATTTTTATCATTCAATTTGGTAAAAAGCTATACAGTATAAATTAGCACTTCTTATTTTCTAAGAATTATTTATAATCTGTTTATAATTATTTTCACTATCCTTAATTACATGTTTTTAATTTAGAGTCCCAATCAAACTTATTTTCATTCTTTATTATGGCATTTCAGTAGATGCAATTTAACTGACTTTCTTTTTTTTTGATACAGAGTCTCACTGTATCTTCTGTGGCATCACAGCTCACAGTAAACTCCAACTCTTGGGCTTAAGCAATTCTCTTGTCTCAGCCTCCCAAGTAGCTGGGACTACAGGCCCTCACCACAACACCTGGCTATTTGGGGGTTGCAGCTGTCATTGTTGTTTAGCTGGCCCAAGTTGGGTTTGAGTCCGCCAGCTCAGGTGTATGTGGCTGGCACCGTAACTACTATGCTATGGGCATGGACCCTTGACTGAGTTTTTAAATGTTACTTTTTATACTTAAATAGAGAAATTCTTTGGTATGTATACATAAGCATGCTGTCCTAAATACCACAATGGATTCTGTGTGTATATTTAACCAAGGAAAGTTTATTTTAGAGATAAACTCATCTATGTCCTCAAAACATAAGGAGCCTAATTAAAATTGGCAACAATAATTAATCAATAAGATAAATAGTTAAATATTTCATCTGACAAGTTATATATTATTAATACATATGTCTGGGCTCAGAGGGTTATTAATAGTAGCTCACAAACCCCAACACTACACACATAGATATTTGTAATTATATCCCGAAGACCAAAAATCACTTTATGACAAAGATATTTGCACCAGAATGTTTATTGAAGCCAAATTCATCCTTGCTAAGTCATGGAAGAAGCCCAAGTGCCCATCGACCCATGAATAGATTGATAAATTATGGTATATCTACACCATGGAATATTATGCAGCCTTAAAAAAAGATGGAGACTTTACCTCTTTCATGTTTACATGGATGGAACTGGAAAATATTCTTCTTAGCAAAGTCTCCCAAGAATGGAAGAAAAAGTATCCAATGTACACAGCCCTACCAGGAAAACAATTTATAGCTTTCATATGAAAGCTATAACCCAATTGTAGCCCAAGAAGAAGGGGAAAAGGGAGAGGGAGGGGAGAGAAGGGGGGAGGATGGGTGAAGGAGGGTAATTGGTGGAACCACACCTATGGTGCATTTTACAAGGGTACAGGTGAAATTTACCAAATGTAGAATATAAATGTCTTAACACAATAACTAAGAAAATGCCGTGAAGGCTATATTAACCAATTTGATGAAAAAATTTCAAATTATATATAAAACCAGCACATTTTACCCCATGACTGCATTAATGTACACAGCTATGATTTAATAAAAAAAGAAGAAAAGGTCTTTATGAGCTAGCCTGTGGTTACCTCTTACAAATTATTCATGAAAGTGCAAATTTTTCTATTGACGCAAAAATAAT
This sequence comes from Arctocebus calabarensis, assembly GCA_963573935.1. NCBI lineage: Eukaryota > Metazoa > Chordata > Mammalia > Primates > Lorisidae > Arctocebus > Arctocebus calabarensis. Next base: position 24,206 of record CAUYON010157627.1, read on the forward strand.
TAATAAAATAAGTCTTTTTCTATGATACATAATATGTCATCTCAATGGCATTTTCCAATGGACAGAAAAGGAATGAATAGAAAGCAAAGTGATCTCTAACTAAATCATTTTCTATCTTTGGGTGAATAATTAAATCTTATATTCCTGAATCCAATGTCCTTATTCTAAAGACATATCTTATAAATATGTTACTAATGGCTGCAACATAAAAACTTATCAGTATGCTAGATCAATCTTACCTGAAATCAGAGAACCCATACAGCCGTTAAATTTTAAATGTGGCATTAATTCTTACTTTATCTGGCAGATTGAGCAAAACAATGAACCTATTAGAAATTACCAGTTAGAAAGTGGAGGGTTGAAGAATTTTCTGGGATGCATTTGAAAGGCAAAAAAGGCAGGAAAATGCATGTTCTTTTAAAGCAACGGAGGGTTTGTTTTGCTTAATTTGGGTTGAAAATAATTTAATACGGCTTGGTGCCTGTGGCTCAAAGGGCTAAGGTGCCAGTCACGTACATCTGAGCTGACAGCTTCAAATCCAGCCCAGGTCTGCCAAACAACAATGATGGCTGCAACCAAAAAATGGCCGGGCGTTGTGGCAGGTGCCTCTAGTCCCAGCTACTTGGGAGGCAGAGGCAGCAGACTTGCTTGAGCCCAGGAATTGGAGGTTGCAATGAGCTGTGATGCCACAGCACTCTCTCCTGGGTGACAGCTTGAGGCTCTGTCTCAAAAAAAAAAAAAAAAATTTAATATTTTTATTGTTATCTGTTATGCAACAAATATTTATTAAATTTCTCTTATGTACCAGCCACTAGTTTATTATAAGAGATACAGCAGTGAGTACATCAAGAAAGGTCCTCAAGCTTCAGGAGCTTACATTTCAGTAGGAAAAATAAACACTGGCCAAATAATAATAAGTGTAGTGAGATAAAGAACAATTTAAGAAATTCCACTTTAAGTATATGGGCTTTGTAATTTATAAACAGATCTGAAGTTTTCCCTCACACTTGAATTATAAACACACACACTCCTTGAAGAAATTAAGTCTTAGATTTCTAATAGGATCCTCAGATCCTCTGATTTTGGAAACAAATATTTGTTCTGGTAAGAACTTTTCTATCTATGAGCTTGCACTGAAAAAAAATTCCCTCATGACTAGTAAAATTAATATTAAAATTTACAAAATGTTGGTCTCTCTGCAGTTCCCAGAAACCCAGTTTGAACAACTACTTTCAAAGATTCGTAAATATTTATCTGGCACACATAAATGTCACTACCTACAATTTTGGCACATTGCCCTTACAGGTTTGGCGAATGAATGCTATCATCAATTTATTCTAAATTGGTTACTTTGTCTATTTGTTCAACCATCAAATACATATGAACCACCACCATACTTAACACTAAGAAGAAAGAAGTTACAACATAAAATCTACCAGTCTATCATAGAAGATATCCTTCTATTGGAGATTGGCGTTAAGTAGCTGTAATAAGGAATTCTCTCCACTTTCTCTGTGAATGACTTGTTTAGAATAAAAAAAAAAAACTCAAGCCATATTAAGAAAAATATCTGTAATTTGCATTCTTGATATTGATCAAGTTGGCCTTAACGTTACCCTCACCTTGACTAAACCTTTGACAGAAATATTGACTGTGGGCTCCTGAAGTAAATTTCTATAATTCAGAAATGTCTTTCTCAAATATCTGGGAGCCATCTCTTTAAAATATAGCCATTAAGAAAGACAGGACCTCTGTTTTTCCATCTCTGTAAGAGAATGTAACTTTCATAAGCACCAACTAGCAAACACACGTGGCCTAAACACACTGACTGACATCTTTCTTAATGCTGGCCAGAATTTTCCATTAGCTTACCATGACCTTTAAAAATCCTGCCTTTTGTTCCAGAGGAACTGGGTTTAGTCTCTCTCCTTTACTGCACTAGTCTCTCTCTACTGCTGCAACAGTCATGAATAAAATCTTCCTTGCCTAATGCAGCACATATTTTGTTTTATAATATTCAGTTAATAATTATATGCCAATGTTCACTGTGGACACTGAATATTTGTTTCCAAGCGCAGAGTCACTGTGGTCACAATAGTCTATAATGTAATTTTGAACATTGCATAAAGTAGAAATACTGAAGGCTAGGCAAGACCAATGTTACCTTGCCAAGGTCTGCGGTAAAGGAAGTAGCACAAGTTATGCATACTGTAGTGTTATAGTGACACAAGTTTTAAAAACAAGTGATAAAAGTCATACCTGAAAGGTGAGTGTGCTTAAAAAGTAGTTGAGAAGTACTCTAACAGATTATTCTAGGGTTGTGGAAATGGACTGCATCATGATAGAGAAAAGGTGATAGATGTGTATGCGTTTATCAAAACTCATTGAGTTACAAAATAAGGATCTACGCATTTCACAGAATGTGAAGTACACTCAGTTTCAAAAAGTGTGAAAAATTAATTATGTTCAATTAAATTTTACTTTTTATAAGAAAACTTTAAAAGATTTCTCTCTAAACTTGATGTCTGCATTGCATGTAAAACATGCAAGATGGTTTGGATTAATATAATTACTTAATCATTGTGGACTGTGTTTTTCCTTCTCTACAATGTAATTTTTAGAAGCATTGATATTTATAATTATCTTTTTTTCTCAGTCATATGTTTTCTGATGACAAGAGATTTTAGGTGAAGATTTGAGTCTTTTCAAATAAAATATTTAAATTGTAAATTTTATGCAAATTTTATGTTGTAAGACATCACAAAAAAATTCTTTTAAGTGAAACATCATGAGAAGGGAGAAACAAACACATATACTCAGTACCAAGTTGGAATGAATTGATCAACGCTTAAGTACACATAGGGAAGAAATCTCAATGAAAAAAATATCAAGCTGGGGGAACAGGGTTGGTAAATTCACATCTATTTAGTATAGTGAACACTACCTGTGTGAAGGGTGTACTTACAACGCTTGACTTAACTTGCAGAAAAAACAAAAGCATGTAAACAAAACACACATACCCCTTAATATTCTGAAAGAAGAAAGATATAAGATGCCATAAAGAATCGTACATTGTCACCAAGTATAGTCATTTATGTCCATGTAACATTACTGTGATACTTTATTTTGTATGATTATAAAACTTGTAGCGTATTTTTCTTACAGCTTTTTCTCAGAGCTGATGTTGGAACTTTAAACTTTGATTCTTTTGTTAAAAATTTATACTTGTGATTTTTCATTTTGAAAAAAATGAAAATTATTTTTTCTTAATACAGAAATATATTCCAAGAAATATCTTTGATATTGTTGTTTTTAACACCCTCTTTTTAGGGCTGTTTTTAAATGCAAAAATACATAATTGCAAAAGCTCTGTCTGGGTTTGTATAAAGACTATTAAGTACATATATTAACACTTGAACATGAAGATCTGTGTTTTTCAACTTTTTTTTATCATAACCTACAGCTAAACTTTGATGGTCCATTTAAATTATGTTAATCCAAGAAGAGTAAAGAAATGAATATACTTACTGTGCTTTGAAATTCTTTCAAAAATAATTTAATTAATAATCTTTAAAAAGTTTTGAGGCATATCTAATCCCATCATGTCACACTAGTACTGTCACTACATGACATACTATTACTTTATACACTACATGTACACCCTTATCTATTTTCTAGATAGATTAAAGACTTTTGCATCTATGTTCATGACATTTGTGTCTGCTTTTTTTTTGTAATGTTTTTGTTGGTTTTGCTAACTTATAAGTTATCATTGTGAAACTGAGATGTATTCCATATTATTCTGCTTTATGATAGAATTTGTGTAGTATTGGTATTATTCTTTTTCTTTAACTATTTCATGAAACAAACCAGGAAAGTCATTTGGATCTGAAATTTCTCTCTTAAGATTATAATTACCAGTTCTATGAGTTCTAAGTTTTTATTCAGTTTCTCTGTCTGTCCTACATCCCTTATTTGTACCCATCCCATTAAGTTTATAATTTACTTTGAACTCTTTAGCATGTTGTAACAGCTCTTTTAAAGTTCTTCAATAATTTTCCATCACTGTTATCATTGCTGGATCTGCCTTTTAGGGTCAATTTTAATTCTGGTATGAACCTCATCTTTCTGCTTCTTGTAATTTTGATTGAAAGCTATTTGTTACTTGTCTGGCTTTTGTTATATTCCTGAACGAAGGTTTGAATTTTGTTCTGCCAGGCTGTTAATTTTCTTGAGGGTAAGCTCAATTCTTCTTCTTCTTCTTCTTCTTTTTTTTTTTTTTTTTTTTTTTGGTAGAGATAAAGTCTCACTTTTTCACACTTGGTGGAGTGTTGTGGCATCACACAGCTCACAGCAACCCCCAACTCCTGGGCTTAGGCAATTCTCTTGCCTCAGCCTCCTGAGTAGTAAGCTCAATTCTTTCAAGACTTATTTTTCACATTTGTTAGCCTGGGTCTAGAGCAATGTTGCTCAACATTTTTTTTTAATCAAATGGCACACTTAAACCTATGTTAACCTTCCACAGCACACTCTAATATGTTGATCTTTAAAAAAGAATATACTTACTGTGCTTTCAACTCCTTTTGAAAATAATTTAATTAATGATTGTTAAAAAATTTTCGTGGCACACCTAATATCCTCTCATGACACACCAGTGGGCCATGGCACACCAGTTGCAAATCACTCATCTAGAGTAACACTTACCCTAATGCTAAATTATTTCTACTTCAAAGTTATTTCCTTTTTGTGTTTCTACTGAATGCCTTGGATGTCTAATGAGCTTTCCTCTTTTTACCTGGTTAGATGTTAAGGTCTCCCAGCCCTGTGCAAGCTCTGGTAGTTTAGCTCACAGTGCTGTGGTACCTTCCTCAGTAATGGGTCATTCATTATTGTTCTCTGCCCAGGGACACAGAGTATCTTCTGTACATGAGCATCTTTGTATTCAGCCAAAGAGTCAAGGAGAGCCCTATGTAGCTTTTAGAAATTTCTTCCCCGAACATATCTCTTGTCTTTGATACTATGTTCTGATAGAATTTTGTTTTTTACTTCTTTAGAAAAAAATTAATATAATATAAATAGCTCATGGTATCTACTTGTTTTCAAACATTCATGTCCTGCAAATTCTAGCTGATTCTCTCTCTTCAGTTTAGGAAGACCACTGGGCTCAATTTTTAACTGCCTGCTCTTTTCTTTTCCTAACCACAGTCTGGAAGGTGAAAGGTTGAGCAATTATGGAGCCAATCTCTATTCTTTACCTTCTCTCAGATATCACAGAACGTGCAGTCTACGGTCGAATGTCTAAAATGTTACTTCATGTATTTTGTCTAATTTTGTCCTGTTAGTTTTTGAAAGCAAGAGAGCTAATTTAGTATCATTTCCTTTGCCATGGCTAGAAGTATAAGTTGAAACTCATAGTTCTCTTTTAATAAAAATAACTATTTTTCAATTCTCCAAAGCTGATTTATGCAGTACCAAAATAATCTACAAGGAAGTGACAAATTCCAATTTACTATTTTCCTATTAATACTTTGTCTACATAACAACCACAAATCTAATGAGATTTTTATTTTTAGCATTTTACTGGGCTGTATGACACTGGATACATGTAAAGAATGTACATTTGATTTTTGAAGCATTTATAAGCTTCTTATAAAAACAAAGAAAATGTATTTTTCCCTTTCTAATATTTTAAGTCAACACTATTCCTTTATAAGTTGAGTTAAATTTGAGTGAGTGCCATTTATTATTTTTTTCCAATCTCTAATCAGTGTTGATTTGCTGTCACCTATAAGCAACTAAACATTTTCAGATCCAGTTACAAACTGTGAGTTCAAGGAGATGGGTTAGGGATAATGATAATTCCATAATACTTCTTCATGTTCACTTGAAACCTTGTCACATATCCATCTCTAACCACTTTGGCCAAAGAAGATATAATTCAAAATATTTTTGCTTTTATTTTCTAAGCATAGTTAAGATTCTGTTTACTTACATGCACTCACTGGAGGTCATGCTGAAAAATGAGCCTCTGAGTATGCTGGGGAGACCATAAAATATGAAATGGTAATAGTTAAGCTTATAATCTATTATTCTCTTTACATGAAATAGTACAACCCAGCATGTTCATTGAATTGAAGATTATAAACAACTTGCATAATGCCAAAAGAATGCTCTTTCAACTAAGAATTTATCACCAGAATGCTTGTTATATGTAATGTTTACTTTGGAATTAAACATAAGAATAAGCACCATCTCATATTTAGCTGATTCTTCATCTCAAAAGACATTTAAGATAATAGGTGGTTCATAAGAAGGAAAAAATACAAGATTTTATGTACTTTTATAAGCTCTATCCTGAAAGTTAATATATTCATGAATGTTTGAAAACAAGTAGATACTATGAACTATTTATATTATGTTAATTTTTTCTAAAGAAGTAATACCTTATTATATTGCTGTGAAGCATACAATTTGATTATCTGTTTGGCTTATTATTCTCTCTCTCTCTCTCTCTCACACACACACACACATACACACACACACACACAATCTTAAGGCACACTAGTATATGCCCCTTAAAATTACTATTCATATATTTCTGAACTGGTGTTTAAATTACATCACTTCTGCTGTTCAGTGCTACTACATTATACCTGGTTCTATTTGGGTTGCCCAAAGTCAAAAACAATCCACAGATGATTTTACCTAGGAGAGAAAAGAAATGCATGCACATTGTGGAGTTTGATTAGGAACAGAAATAGCTATTTTGTAATCAGAGAGGTAGGATAAATTGGAGACCAACTGACTTTTAGAGACCTGGAGATAATATTATGATTAAAAGCATAACGCTTTATGCCATACAGACTTGAACTATGGTCACAGCACTTACAAAGTATGTGACTGTGGACATATTTAATTCCTCTGAGCCCTTGTTCCTGCTGAAAGATACACAACATGAGGGTAAGGACGTTGGTTAATTTCATTTTGTTCACTCATCTAGATGAGTGTCTGTGTATAGGTGGCACTCAACCTGCACACAGTAAATGAATAACTGAGTCTATAGGATGCAAAGGATAAAAACTGGTTCATATAAATATGGAGAAAATGAAACAGGATAGTTATGCTCAACTTTAGTTATGTTTAACTTGGAGGACTTGTCACTGAATGTGCCCTTATACATGTCACCTTTACACAATGTGCTGATTTTTCCTGTCCAAGCGAACAGTTGGTATTTCCCAACTTAGCTTGAAATAAATTTCCAAAATACATGTTGATTTCATGAGGAAAAAATTGACAATATTATAAAAATGATGGCTGAGAATAATCATGGCTAATGGGTTTATTTTCATTCTTAATGTTATAACCTAGCATATTTAGATGCACAGTTTTATAAGGATTCCACTAAAGATGTAAAGCTGCATTCCTAGAATTTATAGATTTCATTCTTTGGGGTCTGTTACTGGAACATTGTGGAGAGCCTTTAGAGTTGTGTTTCCTTTAGGTTTCTATTCTTCTGACTTTGATTTCTATTTATCTGATGTAACTGTTGCTTCTTCCAGTTTTATAGATTAGCTTTCATAGGAAAAGGCTTTTTCTTGTACATGTATCTATGTCAGTTGGGTAGAATGGTTTGGCTCTGGCTGTGGATGGGTACTCATTATAGTCTCCGTGTAGTCCAGGCCAGTGGTGTCTGCATGTTCCCTAGTGGCTGAGGCTGAAGATGCTGTGACTGCTGTGATGAGGCTCTGTGGGAAAGGAAACATCACACATGCTGGCCCTCAGGCCCCAAGGTGGCACATGTGGTGGCAGCTAAATTCCGTGGGTGAGCCAGTCTTTGGGTTTCAAGTTGGAAATGTGAGTGTGGGCCATGGTCGTGGTGCGCTAGTTGGGCCCATCCTGGGGCCCAGAGAAGGGTTGGCAGGTGCTGCTGGGCTGATATTCCACTTTGTGGGCCCCACAGCAGGGTATGTGTGCATCAGTGGTGTTCGTGGTGGAGTAGGTGGCCAGTTACCTTTGCCCCCAGGGCAGGGCATACCAGTAGTCTAGACATTCTGACTGGGCCCAGATTGGGACTTGTGTGCATCAGCGGTGTTCATGGTGAGGAGACGGGGTAGTTCTTTGGGCCCACAGACAGGTTTCACAGGTGCTGATGGTATCCACAGCAAGGCCAGGGGCTGATGGTGTCCACCTCTGGGCCAGGTGCATGGGTGTGAGCAACCCCACAGCTGGAGGGAGAATGGTGGCTCTGTTAGTGTTGGTGGCTCTGGGCAGGCATCTCTCTGCTCTGGGGAGTGTGTACCTTGCTCCTCTACATCCTGTGGGTGGCCTCATTAATGTCCTGGACCGCCTGTTCCTTGGGGTGCAGAGTGCTACACCAACTCAGGTGCTGGTGACACAGCCAGCTGGCACGTGACACTGCACCCCTCTGGGTGGGTGAAGGTGCATGTTGGTGGGTCTCCAGGGATGCGAAGATTCAGGGGCAATGGGGACCAGGACAGGATGTAGCCTGGTATTGGCTCCACTCTCAAAATGGTGTCAAGATGTAGCAGGTTGGGTGGCAGGGGAGAGATGGAACACAGATCCCCCTCTAGAATGATGTGGCTGAACACACGTGTGTTCCAGGCACTTCCAATACTAGGCCGAGGGCTGGGGATGGTCCAGGGGCTTCCCGTACCTAAGGCTGTGGGTGTCTGCAATGGGAATGTGGATTGCTAGGAACCCCTCACTCACATGTTCCCCAAAGGGGGAGTCCCTCCTGGCCCTGAACCCATTGGCTAGCTGCACTGCTTTTCTCTCCAGCTGCCACAGGGGCCTCCCTCTGCCTTCTCTGCTGGATTCCAGATTCTCTAGAAGCCACTGACCAGGTTGTTGTGCATCAATCCTTCACTGTGGGGAAGGTGAGCACTGGGTATCTTTGGTCAGGCTCCTAGATGACATCTACCTTTATGAGATTCTTGACCCTGTATAGGTCAGGAGATGACTGTCTTTGGAGTCAAAGAATTTTGAACCTCTTCTTTCATTTTTCTTGTTTCCTAATCCTCTTTCCTAATCAGCTTGAGAGGAAAAGGAATAGAAGAATTGATTGAGGAAATGGATGTTTCATTTTTTTCCCTTCATAAACCTCTTTCCTTAAAACAATAGGGTAATTGTTAGTTAAGCTTCTCTTCCTTCTCATAGAGGAAGAAGTCTTTATTCCTGGGTAGGATAAAGTCAATCAGTATGTTATATTAAAAGAGTAGAGGACCAAGAAGAAAAATGTTGAGATCTGGGTACTGAGGAAAGGTTTGGAAGAATAAAGATGAAGAGCTGAAACTTAGAGTGAGAGAAGAAATAAGATTTTAATATGCTTTACTACACATGCACTTATACCACCTTAAGAATTTTTGAAAATCCAAGTAGGAAAGATACATATTATCATGACAATGCTCCAAAATGTGACCTATTTTGTTCTGAGATTTATAAAAGAAATATTTTTAAAGTCAAAACCTTTAGTATTGATGTCAAAGGTTTTTCAGTGACTCTGTCTTCAACTTTCAATTTTTCAATGATTCTGTCCATGCTCTAAAATCTCAGAAAGTAAATTTCCAGAAACTGAAGGTGTTCTCTATTTTCTGATTTAGGTGCTGCATTTTTTTTCCACTCTAGTTCTGATTAGAAATTGCTTTTTTGTCTTACTGTGTTACACATCTCTAATCTGCCCCTTGTTGCCTAGGAGGGGGGGGGTAATTTGTCATAAAAACCTGTCTTTTTAACAGAGAGAATAACTTCATAATAGAGCTTAATCTAAAAAAGATTTCCCAAGGTGTACAGCTTTTAAGCTCTAAGATAGTTCACATGTTGCCATAATAAGCAACATCTTTGGTAGCAATTTGGTGGTGTTTTAGCTTGTTTTGTTGCATTTCATTCCACTTTTCTTTGTTATCAGTGCTTCTCCCTTTTGAGTTCGTCATCATCACCTAGAGCAGCGGTTCTCAACCTGTGGGTCACGGCCCCTTTGTAACAATGAAAATACATCCTGCATATCAGATATTTACATTATAATTCATAACAGTAGCAAAATTACAGTTATGAAGTAGCAACAAAAGTAATTTTATGGTTGGGGGTCACCATAACATGAGGAACTGGACTAATAAAGGGTCACAGCCTTAGAATGGTTGAGAACCACTGACCTAGAGGATTTGTTGTAACTGAGATGCCTGGCCCAACCCCCAGAGCTTCTGATTCAGGAAGTGTACGGGGAACTCAAAATGTGCTTGTCTAACACATTCCCAGGTGTGATGATGCTGTCATGTGCACACGATTGTGTATATTAAACAAGCTTGCGACTGAGGCAGTTATTACTCAAGGATCCAATATGAGTTTGGTAGGAGGCAATGACCTTCTCATGGATATAAAACTAAAATTAAGCTCCATCCTTGCAGAAGAAGAAACCTTCACATTGTATCCAGGCAATGTTTTGGGCAGTCTTTTCAACAATCATCTCTGAAGAAGAAAGGGTTCTTTAAGCGTTAACTCAATGATGTGGAGCAAAAATATGGATGGCACTGAGATACCAAGCATAATATTCAGGTTCTGTGGGCTTATTTATCACGCATTTGTTTAAGCCCTCTGTGAATCTAGCTATTGTATCAGCCTGTATCCTGGGAAGTAAAAGGTTTCATCTGTTCATTGTTTCTTTACAAGAGCTACCATTTTATTTATTTTAAAGCCATCTATTTCATGTTACAAGAAGAAGTCTCACTTAACCCTGAAAGAAGCATATTTTCATAGAAATCATTTTCTAGTTATGTCTTCTATTAGCTAAGGGACTCATGGCTGTCTATAAGTACTGCTATATACTGGCATTTCATTAAATTCATATAAGGTCATAAACTTGGGTAGTTTGCATCTTTTTATAATCGTAATATATCATAATACTCTCTACATTTCACTTTATTCACCAAGTAAATAGCAGTAATCTTGCATTAAACTGAAGGTGGCACCACTCCGTAGCTCACATTTGTATTTCTGTAAATTTCCCTCCATTGACCCTTTGCTCTGACCAAGATGAGGTGGTGGGGGGGGAGTTTAGAAGAAAACAACCCCAGTACAGAGAGAGTATGTTGGTTTTCATTTGGAAGTACAAATTCTATTATCATGCAGGATATCAGTAACAATCAGTCCTTAAGTATTTTTCATATTTCATATTTTACTCAATTCCATTTCTGGGAGAATCACTGAATCCTATGGAGCATCGTGTGAGGGTAATAAAGTGCCCCAGTTTTACTTTGCTTCTAAAAACGCTTTTACAAGGACCATGTTATGAAGCTCCTAAAAATCACGTAAAGGATAGTAAAGGATAATGTGAGCATCTAAAGCCCAAAGTACGTTGAGCACAGCTGTGTATAATCACCAGTACTGAGGAACACAGATGGTCTAAGGTAGGGTTTAAGGTGGGGTGGATGAAGTCCTTTGAGATGTGGCCTCGGGAGCCACACCCCTGAGAGGGGAGGAGCCCGGACTGGGCAGAGGGAAGGTTCTATTCATTATGTTTGTAACACAAACACCAGAGGATCAAAGGAGTAGGGCGCCTGCCCCATATGCTGGAGGGGGTGGGTTGAAGCCCAACCCCGGCCAAAAAACAAAAAAACAAAAACAAAAAAAGTGTCAGAAGATCCCAGGAGGAGCTCAGGGGCTCAAATAGCCCTTCAGAGTTGTCCTGTCTTTGAGAATAGGACCTTTGTAACCCTGCCCTGATGCAAGCTGTCCCCATTAATGAGAAAGTTCCCTGCAGAGAAAGATCATTCCTGATTCCCAGACAGATACAGAGCAGAGTCCAGCACTCCCCCTGGGAAAAAAGAAGGGAGGGCTGTGGGTGGAGCAGGACACACTGGTAAGTTGAGGGCAGGGATTCTCAAACTGAGGCCTGTAGCCTATTTTTATACAGCCTGCAAGCTATAAATAGTTTAACATTTTTAAATGGTTATAAATAAATCAAAACCATAACATGTATGCATAGTACTTAGAACATCTCGTGCTATTTTTTGCATGTTATCAGCTTCTTTTATCTTTAAACAAGCCCAGGAAGTGTTATTTCTGACTTCATCAATGAGGAAAAAGCTTATAGATAGGTTAAGTACAAAATCAAAAATCACAAAGCCACAGAACAGTTCATCTGGAATTCAAGCCCAGGGAGCCTCTGTAGAAGCTTTTCTTCAACCTGGTTCTCCTGGGAAGTTCTCCAAGACTATGTGAGGCACACAAGTCTCTGCTGAGTCCCCCAGAGTTCAGATCCTTGTGTTTCAGGGAAGCAAGAAAAACTTTATTTGAGAATGAGACCACATTTCTACTCTAATGATAAGTAATTTGAAATTGCAATGAATACAATGTTATTGCTCTTGTTATCAGAACTGTATTACAGAAATTTATGCTCAAATATAATTTCTTAAATGTCATCAATAAAATGCTTTTAGAAATTTTCTTTCTCTCTTGATTCATAATTAACTATATAATAGTCTTGATTTTGTCTCTCGACCTACAGGATCTAAAAATATTTACTATCTGAAATTTACAGAAATTTACAGAAAATCTTGTCAAACCCTGCTCCATCCGATTAAGGGGTAGACTCAGGTTTCTATCATTGTAGGTGACCTAGTGTAATGAAAAATCCTGCCATCACTGGCGTCTAATGCTCCAGTTTTATAGACTGCTTGATGCTCTTGCTAAAGCAGCAGAAACATCATAGGAAAGGAGAATGGGCATCCTCTATCAACCAGAGAAGTTTTACTGTCAGATCCTACTCAGTGCAAACATGAACCTAAGATTTGTCCTTTTTCTTATTGTTAAGAATATAGCTGGACCCAGGGATTCATGAAACATACCAGCTACAACAGAAACTGGCATCATAAGTTTCCCCCAAGTCCAGCTTATGAAACTCCATCAGGAGCAGAACATTCTTAAAATTCCCAAGAATCTGTGCTACAATATTTAGAGAAAAAAGCAAGACCCAACAGAAATTGTATATACAGCATGACCTCATGTATATAATCACGCATCTTTGTTTTCTATATTTTCACTTTTTTCTTTTACAATACATGTAAAAAAAGAGATTTCAAAGCTAATTTTCTTCAGATTCATATTAAGGTATAGTTGTTTATTTCACAGGCTTTGAATGTCACAGTGACCATGCTGGAATCTCTTGGGCAGAATAGAAACTTGATTTTTCTCTCCTTCTGCCATGTCTGTGCAAAAGGCCCACTGTTCTTTAGTGGATACCAACTGGGACATCACTAAAACCTCATTGGCTTTTCTAAGATATGGTTTTTGGAAGTGTATTAAAATTGATTCTATAAAAGACTCTCATGAATTAAACTCTCCTGTCAATGTGGGAGTCTTAAACTTCCCTATTAGGTAATTGACTCATCTGGATAACTCTATAGAATACTATCAAAAGTTACCATCTGCCATTTAAAAAAAAATTAAAGTGTGTGTGTGAGAGAGAGAGAGAGAAACCTGTCCACTTGTTTATGTTTGATCCTGAAAAGTATTGTAAAGTTGGCCCAAAATAAGCATTTGGCAATTTTAACCATTGCCTTTTCTTTTGTAATGAGTAAAATAAGGAATCTTATTCCTTGGGACTTCTAAAGTATACTTTCTTTTCTAGATGATGAAAGTCCCATTTTATTTTGTTGGTATCAGAAAAAGAGAATTAGATTTCCTCTCCAAATATATATCATGACTATGGAACAATTGATTACAATATTTACATCTTGGTATTTATTATCATCATCACCATTACTACTATTATTATTATTACTATTACTACTATTGCTATAATGCTATTAAAAGAATGTAAAAAAGTGGAAATGCAGAGTAAGATAAAACTTCACTTTTACATCAGAATAACACTCTGACATTAGGAACAGACGGATATCTATGGTTAGCAATAAAAAACCATTACTAAAGAAACCACACCATAAAGAAATCCTTCAGTTTCTTATTTGAGCATAGTTTGGGCATAATTATAGTAATTTGTACATAAAATTCAACTCAGTAAGTAGACTGTGTTACAATAAACCAAGTAAAAGAAATTTAATGGATTTCCATTTGTGTTCTGAGTGTTAATGTTTATTTATCTGCTAAGATTAAGATTTTAATGTATTTGATATATTAGAGACATGGTGATTTTCAAATTGTTCTCTCACAAATACGTAGAAGTTTTTAAAACTCACACTGAAGTTGGCTCAGTGCCTGTAGCTCATGTGGCTAAGGCAACAGCCACATACACCAGAGCTGGCAGGTTCAAATCCGGCCCTGGACTGCCAAACAGTAATGACAACTACAACCAAAAACTAGCCAGACGTTGTGGTGGGAGCCTATAGTCCCAGCTACTTGGGAGACTGAGGCAAGAGAATCACTTAAGCCCAGGAGCTAGAGATTGCTGTGAGCTGTGATGCCACAGCACTCCACCCAGGGCGACAGCTTGAGACTCTGCCTCAAAAAAAGAAAAGAAAGGAAGGAAGGAAGGAAGGGAGGGAGGGAGGGAGGGAGGGAGGGAGGGAAAGAAACCTTGCACTGCAGTAAACAACCACCAGTGAGCTTGCTGTGCCGGCTACAACACGTTCCGCAACTTTCCCTCAAGCACTCAGAATTCTTCTATAATCTTGCTTCTGCTTTGTTCTGAATTTTTAGTTTAATTTTTGTTAAGAAAGGGAGAAATCATTTTTTCTTGTCTTTTTATTCAATCATTACTTGTGTGGCAAGATGCAGCAAAACATCACCCTTTCCTGAGGTTTTCTAGCTTCTCCAAAAATGATCTCTTTTTCCCAATCTCTTTGTTCCCTAAGTATCTTATCCATGCCACCAAGAAAGACCAAACTAGAAGTGTTATTATGTCATGATTTAAAATATAATTATGTGCATGCATGTGAATTGATGTGCAATTTAATTATATATTATACAAAGTATCGAGGTTGTTCTTTTTATGTACAGACACAGCCAATACATGAGAACAAAAAGTAATATAGCTGAGGAATAGAAAGAGTGTTAAATAAGGGTAAATGTATCTGATGTGATGTGGCTGATGTTAAATGAATGTATTGAAATTCTCACACATGGATTGTGTGTTTAAAAGTGGGCAAGGGTGACTTTGTGATCTCCTGTTACGAAAGTTATTATAGAGTTCATTCAATGAGAATAAAATATTTTCTCAGAAGACTAGAGGGTTCACTTATACCTGATAGTCATGTTTCCGCTATGTAGTCGTGAAGAACAAAAGAAATAATGCAATGAACACGGTCAAACAATAGTCTTGCATTCTACTAACCCATGTGCTGAGCCTGAATAGTCAGAGGAAAGATGAGAAAAATGAATTCCAGGAATGGCAGAGGAAGAGAAGACGAGAGAAAGAAATGAATATAACTGCATAAGTGATGAGTCCTGTGTGTTCCACATACTGTGATGGCTGATGCTTGCTTTTTAGCATATGAACTTATTTGTTTCAGATAAAACTCTGCAAGATAACTATTATTTCAATTTTTAAATTAAAAAAATGAGGGTCTACAAAATTTAGAGAATGTTTTCAAGATCATACAGCAAGTAATTATCTGAGTTAGATTACAACTCAGAAATGTAGAGGTAAATGATTTCATTATTTTCAACAGTCTCATCCTTAAAAAAAAAGAATAAAGATTTTACTAATTTGTTCAGTTTTTACTATAGAAATATTTAAATTATGGTTCAAAAATTGTCCTTTATCTGGAACCTCAAATACATATTTCTTAATATTAACTTGAATGTTGGTGTTTATGTGAATTCATCAACTTACCATCAAATGTCATATAAAATACAGGCAAATATTTAATCAAGTAGATACATGTTAGAAAGTGAGGAAACAAATAGTATATTTTACAATTCACTCTCACTGAATACTTATTATTGCTAAATTCACTCATTTCTTCAAATAAGTTGGCTCTTTAATTTGTTTTACATGTAGAGCAAATATCTTAAGTTAGAAATAGTTTCTTCATCTTTAAAATGGAACTGATGGTGCTATTTATCTATCCCTAGGTAGACATTGATGTAACAAACATTCCACGTGTTCTAATAATAAACTAGCATATTTAATCCTGTGTTATTGCTATCTCCAAATAATCAGATTGTCAATATTCCTGTGCACTTTCTGTATTTATTGAATTACATTTTAAATGAGTTGTTGTCAAGCAATGACTTTAAGTAACAGTGTAGGGGCCTCCCCCTGCTAAGACGTGACACTTGGTATGATACAGTAATTGGAAAAGAGTTGAACTTAATGATCAATGACTTATTCGAGTGAAATGAAAAATCCATGAGCATAAAAACACTATAGAGCTTTGGACAACATCACCAGGAAAACCAAAGCCAATAATGAAATGTTGCAAGGATATGCTGCCAAGTTGAACTCCTTCATTTCTGAAGCGCACACACCTCCATAGACGCTCGGTGGATCACTCTCTTCAGTCATGAAGTTCAAAGCAAAGATGTATGTGAACATGTCACAGGCGAAGGACTAAGACTGGGCCCATATCATTCCTGCAGGTAAATTTAATTTTCACAGAATAAAAATAGGAATCACGATTTTTAAACTGAATTCTCCAATATATCTCCCAAACAAATTTTCAAATGTGATCCATTCAGGAGATGAATTCTCGAAGTTGAGGGTGAATTACTAAGGACACGTGGAGATCTATATATGTGCACATATGTAGATCCATGTATCTTGATACAATAAGAACATATTTCTAATTTTTGAAATACATTGGATAAGAGAAAGCATTCTATCACTTCCTTCAAACATTTCTCAGTCTGGCAATCCAAATATTTAAGTTCCAATTAAAGATATTAAGCTTTGATAATGACCTTATGATGCTTTATGGATTACCTGACCACCATAAAATTTTTCTCCATAGCGGAATTCAATACCATGATAAAAAAGAAAAAGAAGCTGACTCAATTTTACTAATAATTTAAAATATATTGAAAGTGACAAATACTTAACTGAAAATATTTTCTTTTTCTGCTTTCCTGGAGTATTCACACTATTGCATTTTTAGATAGTTGTGGATGATATATCTGTAACTTAGAGAATAAGCATGTTGATAGCATAAAAAAAAGATTTAATGTGAGTTGTAATGAAATTTAACAGATGAAAGCGTCCATTAAATTTTGTTTATAAAATGTTGTCCTGGATCTGATAGTCAAGTCCTATAGAAACCATTTTTAGAACAGCAGAAATATGATGGAGGAGAAGGCGATAGAGTGTGCCTAATTCATTCCACTTCACAGAGTAATGCATTTCAATTCACATGGTGATGGACTTGAGTCTCCAACATGAGAATCCAATCTAGCTGATGCTTAGTAGAGTTGAAACAAACTCACAGCATGAGGAAACTGACAATGTCTATTTTGCTAAATAAATACTTTAAATACTTTTTTTCAGTATTTTCTAAGCTTGGCTGTGCCTTATTTACCAAACTATAAGGTAAATAAGACTTATACTACTCACAATATAACATAACAGTTCTTGATGTTTGAAATTTTTACCTATTTTCATTAAGGCTGGTTATGAGTCATCTTCTGCTGCTTATCTGATTTTCCGGAACAAATGTGAAAGCCTATTTAATGTGAGATTTTTGGAGCTAAACAAATCAGTGTAGTGTTTACCATGAGCAAATGGCTTACCAGTTTTGGAAACTTGTTCTTGAAATATACCATCACTGCATAATTTCAATTATTAAATGTCATTGTACATTTTTAAAGTATTATTAAGTATTAAATCTTTAGATTCACTATTTATTTTTTGTCTTTTTTGGATACATGTTAATTTTGCTTTAATTCTCAGATTATTCCTGAGAATTATTGTTTCCACATGAAATTCTTATTTTCCAAGATGCAAAATTTCAATACAAAAAGGACATTAATAAATTGGCAGTGATTTCCTGGGAATTAGAAAAGAATCTGAATTTGCATGATTCTGACATTGGCAGATACATGAATTGCTCATGTATTCCCTTGAGAGAGAAGCAGGAAGAACATTCCCTTAACCCCTCTGCCCCCAAACCAAAAACTACAGTAAGAAAAGCATCTTAGAATTGGGTGAAGGGGCAGGATGGGACCTTGAATCAGTCTTGATGTTCATATCTGCACTAAGAAGACAAAACTGGGTAAAAGAAAAGGTAGATAAAGATTTCAACATCTAAATATTTCTAAGTTTTTCCTTGAAAGCTAATGTAATTTGTCTGGAAGCCGGAGGGGGCATCGGACTCTTTTCATCCACTTGTCAAATACAAGTCATGGCAAATGGACAGCAGAAGTCTCTGCAGTGTCCAGCTGTACAGCACCACTCAGGACATTTTACACATAAAAAAATCACATTATTCAGCCATAACCCACCACCAGCATCATCTCCATTTTACAGATTGGTCCACTTAAACTGCAAATGGTTAACTGTTTGAAGGTCAGCCCCAAAATTTCAGCAGAGCTCTGGATTAGTTTAAATTGCAACACAGATAATGTTTTTTACAGATTTCCAATTTGAAGGTTATATTTTCTGGATTATAAACTAGGCATTAAAATAGTAGAAACTCTTTAGAAATTTAATTAGAGCAACATATCTCACTCATTAAATTACATGGATTCAAGATACAATGTCATTTTCAGCCAATCTTCCCAACACACAATCTTCTAGGTAATTATAGTGTATTTTGTAATTAAAATGCCAATTTGATATTAAAGTATTGTATTACATCAACAGTAGACTAAACTAAGTGGCATAACTTCTGCTTTAATAAAGAGAAGGGTTAGTCTGTGTATGTTCAGCAAACGTTTTTTAGAGTCGCTACAATGAATTTTGAAATGTGCATAATCCTGGGAATAGAAATATGAGTAAGACAAGAACTCTGACCTCATAATCTTCTAGAAAAGATGGGCAAGTAAAGCAACATTGATAGTACAATGTGGCAAGGGTAATAGCAGAGATATAATCGAGGTACCTTGGGAGATGTGCTGCACCTAGCTCAACAAAAGGAGGAGTGTGAGCTTTCAGTGAAATAATAGAGACTTACCCAGAAAACATGACCAGCTATTCATCCACCTACTTAACTATAATGTGAGAACCACCTACTGAGTGTTAGGAATTGATATATTCATAGATATACAATAGTAAAAGAACAAAACAAAACCCTGCTTTCCTCATGAGGCTTATACAATAGTGAGGAACATAGAGGAGAAATAGCAAATAAATGTGTGCTGTGTGTATAATATCAGGTAAGGAATCAAGATTAAATATCTTCTGATAATAGCAAAAGGGATAAAGCCTTATAAATATTTTAGATATAGCTCGGGGAAGTCTAATCTGAGGAATTGACCATTACATCTAAATCAAAAGGACATATGGGTTAGTGATACCAGTGTGTGAGAGAGAAAGTGCCAGACAGAATTAGCAAGAAATGCAGCGTCTCTGTGATGTAAGTGAGCTGGACGTGTTCTGGAGACAGCTGTGACATGCTACACCGTGATTAGGAGTGAGGTGTAAGTCTCAGTAAGTCTTTAGAGGATTTTGAAGAGGAAAGTAACATGATCTCGTTTTGGATAGAAATGGCTTCCAGTAGTCTTGACTCAATCTACACAAATTTATCACAAAAAATTTATTATGCCGCAGTCTGAATGGGGGCTTTAGACACAAGTAGCCATGTCTAAGTCCTCTTTATATAAAGTGAGCAGGGTGATCACAGTGTAAATATTAGTTATGGCCATGGTTCAACTCTGTGGAACGAAGCCTCCTAGAGAATGTCAGAGCTTTTTTTGTACAATCCTAGAAATAAAAATGTGAACAATTGTTTCTCAGCAGGCAGAGTAATCTAACAATGAGAAACACAGACTCCTAGCCAGGTAGAATCAAGTTTCCATCTAAGCCTTTCAGTTACAATTTGAAGCACACTGGGAAAGTGTCCTACCTCTGTAAATTTTCCTTGCCTTATATCTAAAATGAGGATCATTTAGATGAACCATTCTTCTTTCCTTCTCTCAAGGGAATACATGAGGACTTCATGTATCTGCCAATGGCAGGATAATGAAGCTTTGCGAAGATCAAATCAAACTGGGTCTGTAAATTTTAGTACATGAGATAGGCTAGCATATAGCAAATATACGCTTCATATTATTATTACCACATAGAGAATGAGTACATGCTTCTCACATGTCTCTCCAACTATTCAATTGTATCTGCTGATGTAAGTTCTCTCATTTAACAAATATTTAATATAAATGCATGAAAAGTACATTGAAGGATAAGATATAGTCCTGGTCTCAGCTCAAAGTTTAATGAGATCATGTGAAATATTATGATAAAAATAAGCATGGTGTGATATAAGAGTATTATTTAGAGGCACCCAACTAAGTCGTGTGAGTAAAAGAAGTCTTCTGGAGAAAGTCCTAGAGCACACCAAGATTGTATTCTCAATAAAAATGAGAGAAAGGACAAGAGGAAATGATTTGAGACAAAGAAACAGCAGTGATAAGAGATTAGATAAAATACATTATATACTTAGATATTTACCCCACAGAGCCCAGCCCAAATTCCTGACCCGCAGATTTGAGAGAAAGAATAAATAATCAATATTTTTCAAAAGAAAGCTTCAGGGTAGCTGTTTGTTTCGTGGACTTAATGTATAACTAAGACAGAAGTTGGTAGCTACAAGTGAAATGTTATAACAAAATGTAAAACACATGGAACTGACTTTGAGATCAAGAAGCAGGTGTGAGGAGACATCTGGTAGAGGCTGGACGTCCAGCGTGCAATTGGAGGGTGTGGGAAAAGAACCTCCAGGATGCATGGACAAAATTTGATGAGACAGTTTTGCTTTAGGTAATGTATGAGGATGGAAAATTAAGTTCACAGACTCATCCTAGAAAAAGTGCTACACACCTCATTGCTGAATTTCACTCTAGTCACCAGCTGGCTGAGGGGAGGACTTCAAAGGTGACCATAGTGATGTTTAGCAGCAAGGTGGATAGCACTTTGTCTAGGATGAGTTTTTAAACATAATTATCTGACCTTGCCTAAGACAGAGAATTATGGATGTAGATTATTGGATGTGCCAGTTTCATTATTTTAGCTCCCTATGATAAGCATGTGAAAGACAGATGAAGTAAAAAATAAATCTTTCAGAAAGAATTTAAAGAATTTTTTTTAATGCAGTACTTACTGGATTAGAAAATAAATTCTCTCTCATCCTGAGGCTACATAGGGAGCAAAAGATTCTAAAAGGTAGAACCATTCTTATTGTAAATATCAAATAAAAATAGTAGCTATAAGATGCTCTGTTGGGATGCCTGTACGATTTAATCCAGGTGCTCGGCTAGACAAATACACAAAAGATGTATAGGAATGTTAAGGCGATTGTGCCACAGCACTTGGACGAACAGCCCACGTGAGAGGACTTGTAATACACACGTGCACTCTTATACAAAGGGCGTCAAAAATGTGTACATATTTTAAGAAAGAAAAACTGTATTAAATTTATAAATCTCAAGTCACATCTGACTTCTGTAATTATAAGAGGCTCTCAGTGTTACCTGTATTCATCTTCTGTTATTGGGATATATGGAGTATTATTATTTTAATAGGCTTTTTGCTTTGTTAAGATGTGTATACATTTTTGGTACCCTCTGTATATGTCTGGATTTTGACTCATGTTGGGATACATAGTAAAATGCATAGGAAACCTATGTTTTTAGGTGAAATGTATTGACAAAAGCACCAAAAGCTTAAACTATAAAAGAAAGAGACAATTCAAAGCAAAGAGGGCACTGGAATCTTTTTCTGCTAAAAGCAGGAAGCAGGTTGAAAATTATATCTGGCTGCAAACACAATTCATTATTTATTAAAAAAAATAAATATGAAAGGCTTGGAGGGCAAACGCAATAGCCTGCATGGAGAACTATTCCCAGGGAGCTCACTAGGCCCATAGCCAGGAATGTTCCCCAGCTCCAGAGCAAGGTGAACAAAGACACATGTGTAGCTAATTTTTGTCTCTGGTGTGGACCAAGCAACTGCTAGATGCTCACACTATCTGTTTGAAGAGAAGTTTCTAACATGGTCATCTTTTTCTCTGTCTCTATTTTATGTTGGGTACATGGGACAGCAGATAACTCATAAACCTCTGTACCTGAGAAATTTCCCGAGAGTAGCTACACCTCAGGAATTGTAACAAGAAGCCTTATCCACATATGGACTTTAGACAACTTTGAGATTAGGCCATAATAGGGTGTGAATTTGGGGGGTGTGGGTGAAGATTTTCTGTGCATCAGAGGGATATTAGTTGTTGCGGCCAGATAAAATTAAAGATGTGCACTATCAATATGTTTCTTGTCTCTGGGTGTTATATACTCCGACCATCAAGAAATGGAGACCATATCTTTTCCCCTGTTACAGAAGGCTATAGAATGCAATGAAGTGGACTATTTCTGTCTAGTGGTTAGACTTTAAGAAGTCTAGAAGCTTCCTTTTTTGTTCAATAACACTGAGTCTGTAATTCTTTGTGTAATTCCAAGACAGCCTTGTGAAAAAAGCTACTTCATGGAGAAATGTCAGATATGTGATCTTCCAGCCTAGCTCAGTTACCAACTAAAACCAGCTGAGTGACCCCAGCCACCATCCCAGGGAGCAGAGCTGCCCATCCTAGCCATGAACAAGTTCTGACCTAGAAAATTTTTGTAAATTATAAAATAGTGTTTTAAGTTGCTAAATTTTAGGGAGGTGGTTATTTAACTGTAGATAATTGAAACAACTTTTAAACATGTAAAGATTCACAGTAGCTTTGTGATTTTATGGATTTTTTCTCTTAAAGACCATCTGATTGTGATGGTCAATCACAAGAAGCTGTTATTTTAAAAAGACATCCTTTATACTGACCAAAATTGGAAATAGCTCAAATCTTCCTTAACAGGAGAACAGATAAAGAAAGTGTAGTATATCTATACAATATAATACTACACAATGCTTTAATCCATTGCTGCTCCGCTCGGGGACGTGAGTGGATCTCACGGACAAAGCCATGAGTGAAGGAGTCCAGATATGGAGCAGTATACTTTGAATGATTTCAATCATATTAGAAGTTAGAATAATGATTTCCTCTATAGAGTGGGATATTTGCTGGGAAAAACATTACAGAAACTCAGGATGTTGAAAGAGTTCTCATTCTTCATCTAAATTGTATGTTTAATGTTTGTAACCTATATTGTATGTTAAATTGGAATACTTAAAAAAAAACCCTGCTTCAAACATCAAAACACTAAGCAACAAACAAAAACACACTAAAGCATTCCTATACTGAATATTACATGAGGCAGCTTAAGCTCAGAGAGTTCAAGTGATTTGCCGAGAGCACACAGCTAGAAAGCAGTAAAAGTTGGGTAGCGCCTTTCATGTCCTGAAATATTTGTTAATAGCCTCATGGCTGGCCATTAGTGTACCTTGATTCGCAAAGTTTCTGTTCATGTCATTTGCTTGCCCACTTTTTAAATGTGGCTATTTCTCACTGATTTGCTTAAGTTCTTTGTAGATTCTGGAAGATATAACAAAGACCATGAAATTAAAGAAAAAAATTCTCAGTGTCTCTAATCATTGGGGAAATGCAGATAAAATCTATGACATATGATCTAACTCCAATGAGAATGGCTCATATTATAATAAAAAGTCTCAAAACAATAGATTCTGGTGGGATTGCAAATTTATACAACTTGTATGGAAAATTGTATGGACATATTTTAAAGAACTTAAAATAGACCTATCATTTGACCCGGTAATTCCACTTCTGGATATATATCCATAGGAAAAAAAGTCATTTTATAAAATGGACACCTATATTTGAATGTTTATAGCAGCATAATTTACAGTCACAAAGATATGGAAATAATCCTAATGCCCACTAATACATGAACGGATTAATAAAATGTGGTATAGGCATACTATAGACTATTACTCAAGCCATACAAATAAATGGTAATGTAGTATTTTTTGTGACAACCTGGGTGGAACTAGAAACCTTTCTTCCAGGGGAAACCTCACAAGAATGGAGAAACAAACACACGTACACAATACCAAAATGGAACTAACTGATCAACCCTTAAGTGCACATATGTAGGTAATTTCAATGAAAATCAAGCTGAGGGTAACAAGGAGGAGTGGATGGATAAACTCACACCTACTGGGTACAGTGACTACTATCTGGGTCAAGGGCACACTTACAACTTTGACTTAATCTGTACAAAAAGTATGTAAACAAAACACATGTACCCCCTAATATTCTGGGGGAGGAATCCAATAGCGTCTATAATAAGCAAGTTTTCTTCTGGTTACCTTATACTTTCTTGAAAGAAAGAACTTAGATTAGATTTTGGAGACTCCATGATTTAAGGGTCTTTAATAAGTACTGAAGAAGCATAGTGGGCTTTAGTCAGTGGCAGAAATTTTAGAGGACGCAACTCCAGGGCATTGGAGATCTAGGAAATGTATTTTGTGAAACCTAGTTTTCGTATGAACCACACCTTACAGATAAACTGTGCTTCTGTTGCACAGGACAATAACAACAGCAATGACTGAAAATCACCTTGAGTATTACTATGTTAGTAGACTTTCTTATGACCTGACATTTTAACAGGACCATCTAAATGTTGTGAGTATTAGAGAAAGCATATCCATGATCTGAACTGATTTCTAGTTCACAAGAGGTTCCATTTGTTTTTATTGAGGTTAATGGATTTGTATTCACAGATCCATTAACCCCAGAATTTTTAAATGTTAAATCAGCAGCTTTAAATAAATGTTAACTCGAGATACCAATTACTGATACTGTAATACCAAATAAAGGGTGAGATTTGGAGCATCGCCTAGGAAGAATATGTTAAAAATTCTGAACTTCTTTATTAGCAAGATAAAAATGATGTAAAGATATTAATATTTTGTTGGGTCAAAGCCAATAAAAATAAATTATTTCCCCTTTAAAAATACATTTAGCAAATAGCTGCAGAGTCTCTTTAAGACTTTATGCTCCTAAACTTTCATAGGATTATGGTTATTGTTATTAATGTTACCATTACTACCCTTGCAGTGCCATTACTACATTAAGAAATTGATTTACTCAGATCTTACGACTGTAATTACTACATGCACTCATGAAACAGTGCGCTGCTGGGATGTACGTAGCTCTTTGCTGGGATGGTGATTCTACATACTGCTGCATGCAGGCTGGCATTGAGATTTATTTTGCTCTATTTTAAATTATTTTGCATCTACTCTATCCCCACAGTGAAATTAATATTTACCTCTGCTTTTATGGTGAAGGGAATTTAATCCAATTCAACATGCATTTACTGGCTACTTCTTAAGAAACTAGCCCTACTCTCAAGTAACTTTCCTGGTTTCTGGGGAATTCCCAGAATCTGGAACCAAGCTTTCCTGATTCATCTTCCAACTCTGTTGTTGCAAAGTTACTTAATTTCTTCATGCTCCAATTTATTCATTCGTTCAATTGGTGTAATAATATCTATTGCATGAAGATTTTGTTGAGATATTGAAAATAGAACTGTTAATACTGTATGTGCCACATAAAGTAATACTCCATAAATAACAACTATTAATAAAGGAACATGTTTGTTTTAGAAAAATATCATAAAATCTGATTGTCAAATAAGAGTAAAAAGCCATAGGAAGCAACTGTATGTTTGTCTTAGCAAAGGAAATACCTCTTATTGCAGAACAATGCTTTCTTTGTTAAGGTAATCTAATTTCCTCAATATCATTATATATTAAAATAATTTCATTTTACAATACATTATGTTGTGTAATATATTCTCAGAATGATTGATACTCTATAACTGTAGGACTGCACACATCTTCTTTATCAGGCAGTCTTTACAGTCTGATGTGCTTTATTTTGTAATGTTGCAGTGTTTTCAAAAGAACATACTTGATTTCTGAGTATAGATTTCTCTCTCTCTCTCTTTGTGCCAACACACACACGTGCACACATAAACATCATAGCTGAAATACCTATGTATTTGTTCTTATAATAATACATATTTATAACATAAAATGTTTAAACTATATTGTTTGGATCTTTAATATCTTTTTCTTTTAGATCTATTAATTTCTGTAAATATGCTAAGATCCAGAACTACAATTCTAAGTCTATATACAGCTCCCTTCAGTTCTGGCAGTTGAAGCTGTATATATTTTGAGGCAATATTTCAGAGTTTGTACAAGTTCTTGTTGATTATAGTTTATTATTATTTTAAAATATCACAACTTTGACCTTCAAAATTATGTTTGACTTTTGACCTTTTAAATTATTTTTCTTAAGTCATATTTGGCCATGTTAGAGGGTTCCTACTCTTTTCCTTATCCATATCTTTGGAATCCATATTTTGTCCATTGTTTCTGTGTTCTTTTGTTTTACATATGTCTTTGTAGTCAATATATTATTATATCTTATTTTTTAATATATTTTCATTTAATCTGAGAGACTAAGTTCTTTATTTGGGGAGTTTCATCTATTTGTATGTACTATATTTCTGCTGATTAAAACTTACCAAACTTATCTCTGTATTTTGGGGGTTTTTTTGAGACAGAGTCTTATTTTTTTGCCCTTGGTAGAGTGCCATGGTATCATATCTCAAACTCTTGGGCTGCGATTCTCTTGCCTCAGTCTCCCATGTAGCTGGGATTATAGGTGCCCGCCACAATGCCTGGCTATTTTTAGAGACAAGGTCTCACTCTGGGTCAGGCTGGTCTCAAACTCATGAGCTCGGGCAATCCATCAGCCTCGGCCTCAGCCTCAGAGTACTAGCTTATCTCTTGTGTTTATAACTGTTGTTTTCCAATAAAGTTCCTCATTCTGATTTTAAATGCACTAATTCTTGTCTGATCTGTATCCTTCCAGCTATGTAGACCAATCAATTTGTTATTTATGTAATAATTATATTTTTAATATTTCCCATTGATTCCTTCAATAGTTTCTTTTTCTTATATCATATGCTATCCTCTCCCTAACCTCCTTATGTGCTCATCATGTTATTTTAAATTCTCATTCATTTGTTTTAATGTTTATGTCTCTGATGTTGTTCACTTTGTTATCTTCTTTTATCTCTTTGTACTTTTTAGATACCCAGTTATTTTGGCATGGGATGTCAGGTTTCCCTGAGTATAGGCTCCTCTGTCTATCTCTTAGTATGTATCTGAGAATGGCCAACGATTCTACATTGTATGTATTTTGTGAAATTTAAAGTAAAGAGTACCTTAAAACTATCCCTAGTCTCTTCCATTTTCTGCCTGTCTACCTGCTAACTCCTTTGGGTTTTGCTTTTATACACTTAGGAAGAAATGCTTTGAGAGAAGACAGTCTCATTAGTTTTTCATTTTGATAAATCCTATTTATTTTCTACCAGCACAACTAAAAGCAGGAAGAATTGATAGAAAAGGAAATGACTTATATGTTAATTACAATTCCTAAAGATTAGTCAAAAATCTTTATTTCATGAATTTTCTAAAGAAAATCTGGTGTAAAAAAGAATCTTCTATAATTAAAAAAAAAAAAAAAAACTCAACCCTGGAGTTCATCTAACATCCATCAACAGCATTTGTGACGCCAGAATCTCAGAGATACTTGATTGCAGTATGGTTTGCATAAGTATATTACAGCACAAAAATTCAATTTTGATTTTAGGAAAAAAGAATGTTTCTTACTTTTTATGTGGAAACTGAGTTACACAGCTGTTAGATCATATTTAAAAAATGTCATGAACTATGCTGGAAGTAATAGTTCTTCAGTGAGTTTTACAGACTTGACAAGTGAACCCTCAGCTATACTGAAATATAAATCACTGTATGTAGGAGATGTGGGAAGAGGTATTTATATGTTCATTCATTCACTCAATGATTCATTAAACACTTATTATTTTCTTGCTGTTTTGGGACTGAAGACACTATGTAAAAGGAAATGAGATTCCTGCCTTCAAGGAACACATGTTTTCCTCAAGGAGACAAAGGGAAACAATTAGCAAGATGACGTGGCAAGCACTTTAATAGGAGCACACACCTGAATGCACACACACAATTCCTAGGACTCACTGAGGCACTACAGAAATGATGAATGACATCCCACATATAGATAGAGTTGAAGGGGCCAACTCAATGTGATTACAGGCATCTCTCAACATCAACATTAATAACCAGAACTACAAGACCAGACAATTATGACAAGGGAAAGATCATTAGAGAGTAAAGTCCCCAACTGGAAAATTATTAATTCTCTGAGTTATGCTTGGGGCAGAGGATAGTTAGAGCTTGTTTCTGATATGCATTGGAAAGCTTAAAAAACATGTAAAAGTCCAGGTGTGGTGATTCACTCCTGTAACCCTAGCATTCTGGGAGGCCAAGGCTGGACATCTGAGCTCAGGGGTTGGACAATAGCCTGAGCAATAGTGAGATTCCCTCTCTAAAAAATAGCCGGGTGTTGTGGTGGGTGCCTGTAGTTCCAGCTACTCAAGAGGGGGAGGCAAGAGGGTCCCTTGAGCCTAGGAATTTTAAGTTGCTATGTGCTATGATGCCACAGTACTCTGCTGAGGGCAATAAAATGAGACTGACTGTCTAAAAAATGGACAAAACGCATGTAAACATTCAACTCAGATAGATGTTAATTTTTTCACATTAATCTAAGAGTACGTGGAAGATAAGCACAGCAACATATTTAAACATGAATAGACAAATTAAGCTAAAGAAAGCTAAATTGTGGGAAAAAAGAGAAAAATATAAAAATGATATGTGCCCTCTTGTGACTTTGGAAGAGCTAGAAATATGGAGGCCTTACATGTCAAATCTATTAAAAGTAGAGTATAAATGATTAAGTAAGTGAGGTGAAGGCTATGTTAACCAGTTTGATGTAAGCAGTCCAAATTGTATATAAAATCAGCACATTGTACCACATAAATGCATTGATGTATACAGTTGTGATTCAAAAAAAGAATTTAAAAAAATAGAAGAAATGTTCTATATAGAACATACGAGTAAACTATCTGTCATGAGGCAAGAACAGATCCATTAACAGAAGTCACACTTCTGTAGAAGCTATGAGAAAAGAGGTCAGGAGAAGGAAGCCACGTTAATTCTGAGGATAAATATGTAGTATCAGAAATAAAACTGTGTAATAATCTTTCCTTCTCTAGTTACAGAGTTTGATATTGAACGAAACAACTGACAGTTTTATGAGGAAGTTCTTTCCTAGTTCCAGTCTGATTTCTCCATGAGATCAGAAAAGTTATTGGAAATATATGAAAAGAGAAATTAGCTGGGCAAACGATATAATTGTGCAGGAAGTTATGACACCCTCAATTATCAGTTGGTTGAATAGTTTTTGTCTGATTGGAAGCCTAATGGCGGGCAGTGTTATGGGTTGGTTCAGCAGCTTAACAATGTCAGGGTAGCAGCTCTGCAATTCTTCTGTTTCTGATAGTTTTATTTCATGGTAGCCAGATGGCTTTCTCAGCTCCAAGTGTAATGTCCTCAAGCCATGTCCAAAGGCAGGAAGTCCATGTGTAGTCAGGACAATAACACTATGTCTATGGTTAGTTCCAATTTAATAGCAAGTATATGTGGTGTTTGATTTTCCATTCTTTAAATACTTTACATACAATAATGGTCTCGAGTTCTACCCAAATTTTTGCAACAGGTATGCATTCATTCTTTTTCATGGCTGAGTAGTACTCCATGTACACAACATTTTGTTAATCTGTTCATGGACTGATGGGGATTTGGGTTGATTCCATATCTTTGTAATTGTAAGTTGTGCTGCAATATTACTTGAGTAATAAGTGTCTTTTTGATAAAGAGACTTCTTTTCCTTTGTGTAGATACTGAGTAATAGGATTGCTGGATCAAATGGTAGGTCTACTTTTAGTCCTCTGATGAATCTCCATATTGTTTTCCATAGACACTATATTAATTTACAGTCCCACCAACAGTTTCTTTCTCTCTGCATCCATGCCAGTACCTGTTGTTTTTGAACTTTTTAATAAAAGCCATTCTGACTGGGGTAATAGGTTACCTCACTGTGCTTTTAATTTGCATTTCCCTGATGTTGTGCATGTGCACAAGCAGAAGTGAAACTCAGTAGAAATCAAGCAGGGGAAGGGGGAAAGGAGGGTTTGGTGAAAAACTACTTAACAGGTAGATACAATGAACACTATTTGGATGATGGGTACATTTAGAGCTATGACTCAAGCATTACAAAAGCAATCCATGTCATCAAAAGCATTTGTACTGCCTTAATTGTTTGAAATAAAAATCAATCAATCAATCAATCAATCAATCAATAACACAGAACCCCTCTCTCCAAAAAGCATATGTCTTTACTTTCATTGAGAAGGAAAATGGTGCTTTCCTGGTTTCTGGACTTCTTGATCAGAATGACTCTCCTCATCACCCCCAATTGCAGGAAAAACTGGCAAAGTGAGTATCTTACATTTTCAAGTTTTTGAGTAAGAAATGTCAAGAGGAAAAAAAGTGATTGAGGATAATTTTGGGGAAACAATCTTAAGCGTCTATCTCAGGGGAAGAGGGTAGAAAGCATGATAGCTATTGTTACTGATCAACACAGGAGTTAGTGAAAAAAAAATCTTTTATTTAATAAGCATGTACTAGGCATCAGGTAAAAGGTAGAGATCCAATCAAGAGTAGAGATAAGCATTATGCTTGTGGGCCCGAGACAAACAAAAAAAGGGGCAAAGGAATTGGATCATAGGAGGCAATTCCATCCCAGTACACTAGAGACATACGATGTGGTCTACCGTGGATGAACTTATGGCCTTTCCTCTTTCCTGTCTGTGTTCCAATCAATCCCTTGAAACTGTCAAACTTACTTTTCCCCTGGAGCCTAATGCATTAGTTGCCCTCCCTGTCTAGTACTTTGCTCCCAGAACTCTTCAAAGCTAGCTGCTTTTTGTTGTCAGTTCTCAGCTCAGCTACTCAAAGAAGTTTTTGCAGGCATCAGATCTGGCTTACTGGCCCTGCCTTTACCGTCCTCTATTTATGAGGGTTATGTACTTTATGATACCTATTACTATGTGAAATGACCTTATTTTTAGTAGTTTGCTTATTGTCTATATGCTTTATTACAAGTTTTGTCTTAAAAAGAACAGATTTTTTATGTGCCTTATTTATCATAGTAACCACATCTCATAGAACAGTATGAGCTAGAAAATTGGACTAGATTAAGAACATAGGCAATAATTACGAATTTTTGCCTTTATCCTAAAACAAACAGGAGACGTGAATTTTTTTATATCCAGGGAGTGATATGATTTGCTTTGCACAGTTACCACTGCATAGGAGTTATTAACTTAAAAAATCTTATTGTTACAGACACTATAAATTTCTGTATATGTATACATATACTTTTAAATATTAGATTTCTAGTAATTTTCACTAAAGTAATGATGATGATGATAATAATAATAAAAAGGAGGCCTAAGCAGAGCCTGAAATCATAGTGGTTAGATTACACTATGTTACATAGTGGTTAGATTACACAGTGTTATTCTAACACCTAAAATGGCAGCTCCAAAAGAAAATCACTTTTCAATTTTTCTGAGAGCTTAAAGCAAAATTTTAATAATAGATACCTGTAGCAACCAATGATAAATCAAAAAGATATCCTTATTTGACCCCAACATATTTATAGATTGACAACAGTTATCATCAGTATGTCATCTTTGAAGAGAAAAGATAACAAAATATAACTTTAAAAATGATTGAGAATCAAGCTCTGCGTAAATTTGAGACCTTGGTATGGCAAAATAGCTCTGAACTCAGAGTGACAGAAATCAGTCTATTTAATTAGATGTTAATTAATTTAAAGGGAGGCCCTGAGTAACTTATCATGTTTACTTCTAGGTAGCCCAGGATCATTTTAAACTCTAATTGTATTTTAACATTTCATGAAATTAAGTTACAGAGCTAATGACACCTTCTTCCCTTTTTATTCACTTTCCCTTTCATTTACAGTCTACTCTTAAATCTTAGTGAAATTCATATCTATCTGCATTGAAAAGCACCAAACCACCATAATCAAAAACATGAAGTCATAAAGTTAAAACCGTTTAATCCTATTAAAGCCTCGTTAAATCAAGGCAGTATTTATAGGATGGGACTTCATTCCCTTGTACACTAGCAAATCTGCAACCCGAGTCAATGTTCACGAATTAATTAGCAACTGCACTAAGGGCAGCTGTTTGACTGACATTTCCCTTGATCTCTTCCCT
This sequence comes from Arctocebus calabarensis, assembly GCA_963573935.1. Taxonomy (NCBI): domain Eukaryota; kingdom Metazoa; phylum Chordata; class Mammalia; order Primates; family Lorisidae; genus Arctocebus; species Arctocebus calabarensis. Next base: position 56,537 of record CAUYON010157627.1, read on the forward strand.
CAAGGTTACACGCTGTACAGTCATGCAATTCCTTGCCATTAATCCTTAACCCCACCAGAATGTTTGTTTACTTTGCTGAATAGAAGCAAGAGCATGAGCTACAAAACAAATATGTAGATTGCAGAGGGGTGCTTTTTTTTAAGATAGTATTTTTCGTATTAAAAGATAAAAAAGGAAAGTTTTGCATGAACCACGTTACAGTGTTTAAAAAAAAAAGTTCTCGTTTTGGAGTCCATAGATAACTGTGTAAGGAGCTTTCACACATATCAGCTTCAAGTAAAAAAAACAAAGTTAAAATTTTAAAGCCTGAAAGACTTAAAATATTATTTGACTCCAAGTCCTTATTTTTCCCTTTTTTTTTTGCAGGTTTTGGCCATGGCCAGGTTTGAACCTGCCACCTCTAGTACATGGGGCCAGAGCCCTACTCCTTTGAGCCACAGGCGCCACCCCAAGTCCTTATCTTTCAGTTGAGGAAAGCAAGCCACAGGAAAATCCTATTTCTGCAGAGAGACCCTACACATAGTTAGGCCAAGTCTCAAACTCTTAATTCAAATAGACTAGAGTGTAGTTTTATTCTTTTTCTATACTTCTGATATAAACCAAGAATTTGACACATGACATTTGTTATTTATGACTTTCTTGGCAGTGATTATAAAAACATGTTTACAGCTTGAATGGCATGTGAATAATATCCTCCTCAGAACACTGACAGTGGTCAAGCAATAACTGCAAATTCAGGACGATAGGCTTTTAACTATCATGTCATCTAAAGCAGTAGAAGGAGTAAGATGCTTTTCTATAAGCTTCTATAGGTCATGCATGAGCATTTAGTTTTCATTTTTCTTGGCTGAATTGGGTTGGATTTCTCTTCCAACAATGTTCCTCTAATATTGCAAAATAGTTCTGTTGACAATTGAGGTCAGAGATCAAAGGTGTATTATCCTATTAAGTGCAGTATCAAACATGATACAGTATGATTATGGCTTCTAGAACTAAAACTTATGTATTGCTTAATTGTATACTATCTTTATTCTGCAGATACTTTGCATGGAAATGAATCTTAGATTCAAATTTTAAGGATTTTTTTTTAGTGTGTGTGTTAAAGTGTATTCTATTCAATCTGCTTTGAGTATTTAATTTATATATAATATACACATATATAATGGATTAATCTTGGAAAATAATTTAGTCTTCTAAGTGCTTTACAGAGATGAAAACAGAAATAACAAAAATAACAAGAATGGTATACAAATGAATAAATTATAAATAATGTTTAAAGAAAGTATGAAAAACAAGTATTTTCAACAAATTTTTCTTTTTAAAATATCTAATTTTCAATGTTAAAACAAAGCCAAAAATAAACAAAAATTAAAGGTCTGTTAACTAGTAACTCTAATAACAGAGGAAATTGGCAGTAAAACATATTAAAGGATTTTTATTTTTACTTTCAAACTTCTATTTTACATTTTTTAAGTAATAGAGAAAATATATTTGATATTTATTTGAAAATTATTTTAGATATTAAAAGTTTATGAATGTGTCACTATATTACATGGCAAGTCTAATTATTATCATTTTTCCACTTAAACCCTCTAATTCTAGAAGTCAAATGTGTTATACTGAAACTTCTTTTTTAACACAGGTGAGAGAGAAAGTGTCTGGGACCTTCAAAAAGAATTGCTCATAGGTCCATCTTTATAACTAGAAAAAAAGATCAAACTTCCTAAATTGTAATGATGTGACAGGAACCAAGAGAGAATCTCTGAACAAATTTCAAAGGGGACTCAACAAGCTGATCAAAACTTGCACTATAATAAGGCTTAGAGTTCCCAAGGACTAAGAGACAGAGAGCTGAGGTTCAAGCTGGAGGTCAAGTTGAATGAGTCAGAAATGTAGCATTATAGGTAACAAATCCAACAAGACCCTTACCAATATAATTATAAATATGAACTATACTGGTTTTTGAACAAGATGCCTCTATTTACTAATTGTCTTCTTTCAAATTCTTATACCAATTCTTAGTGTTTTTCCCTGCAAAAGGCTAACAACAATAATGTCTCCTGGGTTAGATCTCATGTCAGTGAAGCAGACAGTGACTGTATGATCATGTGTACGAGCAAGAACAGAGAAGCAATCCTCCCCCCAAACTAGAACTGGAAGACGCAGCTAAGCTAGAAAGAACTAGAACAGGGACATAATAATACTGAGAAATATTTATGAAATGATTATATTTTGGGAAAAGCATGTCAGTTTGACAGGGAAACCTAACTCTAAATTTCTTCTGAAAAATCAGAAAAAAATGCTACTGAAAATCAATTATGATAACACATAGCAATTTGTTTCCTGTTGCAATTTATTTTATGTTAATAAATAAATATACTTTGTGTGAACATTTAAGATAAAATATTAGTTTAGCAGATGGATTTTCTATATCCACTTGTTCTTTTGCATACTGCCCATTATAATGGTGAAAATATTTCTTTTAGATTTTTTAAAAAGTAGCTTTAGACATTATATGATTTCAGAAAAGTAATAGCTGAAATTCAAAAAAAGGTGAAAACACTAAAGTTAGATAAGATGTTTTCCATAAAGCAGCATTTTTCAAGGTTCAAAAGCCAATCCATTTATAATAGGAAATATGGAACTTGTATTACTAAGTTATAATAAGCAATTAGATAATTTCACAAGTCAATATTATTAAAAACAAACAAGACAGATCCAGTAAAGAATGCAACTTGAGTGCTGAAACTTATTAGTTTGATAATGATAGGGAAAGTGTGTCATTAGATTAATTGAGCAATTAGAAAAACTCACAGCTGCACTTTTTGACAACAGGAAAAAATACTTCCTTATTAGGAAGATTTTGAAGAATATTTGAATGCCCGAAAATAATAGCTACCCCCTTAGAAACTATCTCATACGTCCTAATAATGAAAAAAGAAAATAAAGAAATAACTACTTCCTTTGAAAGTAACATGATTTTTGATTTGTATTTTGTCTGATGGAGACACATGGCTACAATTCTACCACCTCATTAGTGGTTCAATTATGAAAACCAGTAATAAATATCTTACAACTGAACTATGGATATTCATATAAAAGTAGAAATGTACAATAAGTTTTTGTGTATGCTTACGAATAAAGAAATACAAAATCAAGACTATAAAAACAGGGCCTTGATTACCATGTATAACAGCTTAGTTTCTTAGAATATAAGGCCCTTTTCTTAATCAGCTTTTACAATAAATATCAGATAAATAAATGTTTCTGTAAATTTCATATTTGAAAAGTTTACGGTCTGCCTCATTAGCACAGAGGCCTTGGATGTGTTGTCAAAGGGTGCAGCTGTGAATTTTACTAATTATGTAATGAATCTAATAATACATTTTCCCCTATCATTTTCCATCTGAAACATTGCTATACTTGAGACTCTCCAAAAGAAAAATCAGACTTGTCATTTCAAGTGAATAATGGAGTTTCAGAAGAAGCCTCATGTCTGGGAGACCAACGTCCATATCCGCACTGTGAATCCGAGAATCTTAATTTTTTACCTTAAAATGGAATTAGAGGAAATTTTCCCTCATTTGCCAAAAGCTTATTCCTGTACTGTTGTATTCATTTCTATGTTTATTGCAGCTTTAAATTGTGTTTCCTCAGAAGAGATAAAAAGTCCGATGAAGTTGATGTAGTTCTTGAAAACCCATAGAAAGAAAAGCATATGTGAGAGGAAACAGTAAAGCTAATAGTAAACATTCTTTCACATCACTCTGTAAAAGTTATTGAGGTCTGCCCACCCCAAATTCCCCGATGCACTTCTCCTTATCAAAACACGTTATAATGATTATATTAATATATTTTATTTGAGAACATCTTGTTTTAGCCTCCTGCCTCCCTGAGGCATGGTTTTCTTTCTTGATGCACGCTTTACCAGAATACAATATTAGAAGAGGCATTTCATAAAGAGGGAAGTAAATAGAAAACAACTGATTCTCTTTGTGAGGTTGTCCAGAAAGACGTTCCCTACAAGATTTCACGTTCTGTTTTTCAAACTTAGCCACATTAGATGCAGAAATTTTGCATTCCCAGTTACGACATTGAGATTTGTTAAGAAAAATTCTCATAAATATATATTGTGGATAAACTGGCATCCTAGAGCAAGTTTGTTTTTGGTGATATTTAAGTTATGACAAATCCATTGGGAAAGAAAAAGTTCAGCTGATTTGTTTATTTTGCCAGCTCCAGTTGCCTGGTTTTCTCTTTCTTAGTCTTTCCTTCTAATTCCCCAAACCAGTGGTGCCCAAGTGTTAGTGTACATCGGTCTCACCAGAGAGCTCATTAAAACAGCACCACCCAGGAGGATTCAAATTGTCTGTAGAGGAGGGGAAGACAATAGTGGCTAGGCTTTCCAACATTTTAAAATAAGCATTCCAAGTGATGCTAATGAAGGATTCTTTTGAACACTCTCTGAAATCTCACTCTCAGGATCAATTTCTAAAGCATATTTTCAAAGTTTTGGTAGAAATAGAGTAGTTAAGAAAACAAAAAAAGTGATTAGAGCACACTGCAAACAAGAATTGCAGAACAAGACATAAGGCAAATGTGCAAACCAGAAACTGTCCTGCTAAGCATGCTGTCCGAGGTAGAGACAGAAGGTCTTTTACATTGCTGCTGGGGAGAGCCTAGCAGCATGCAAGCCCCTATCTGTCCTCCAGTGAAAAAAAGGAGTTACACCCCAGACTGTGCTCTGAGCCTCGGACTCCCTCTCGCTCAGGGAATACTCAGAGGGCCTTGTGACTTGGGTTGGCCTTGCCAAATTTCCCCAGTCCATCTCTGCAGTTTACATAATCTCCTTACTCCTGGCTATACACGCCTCCTCCGGCAAAGTGTGAAGGCAGCTTTCAGATCTTGTACAAAGCCTCCCAGATTTATTACCAGTTTTTCTGCAAGGAGTGATCCTACTCTCTCAGCCAAATCCCTGCTGAGTTTTGTGGATATTCATGAAGGATAAATACAGCATGTGCAGGACAAAGAAAATTTGCTCTTCCGATCACTAGGCTGGATTGCTCAGTTACGGCTGATAGAAGGAGGCAGAATTGACACACTGGTTTGATCATGCCAAACTCTCTCATGACCCGGTGTGGACTCTGCAGGCCAGTTGCCATGTATTAGGACTTGAATCAGGAAGCGACTCGACTAGGGTGTTGAACAAGAGAGTGCTTCTTTTTTCTTTGCATGTTTACACCGTTTCATCTGCTTTTTATCTAATTCTCCTTCTAAATGAGCATGTAAGAACACGCAGAAATCCAGATGGCACTGGAGCAGTCAGAGAGATGGAGATTCTCTTGCAAATGCTTACTGTCCCTCCCACAGCCACATGTCCAAATAAAGCTCTAATAGCAGTAAGCAAGCATGTGACAGCCATGCACCATCAAGAAGACTGACATTCACAAAAGACATAAGAAGACTATTCCAATTCAGACAAGTTTCAAACGTGGTTGAATAATAAAGATGAGGTATTGATGAATTCCGCAATTAACCTAATCCAAGTCCTGCTTCCCCCAAAACTCTTCTGGACTTTAGTAACTTTCCTCTATTAGATTGATGGATACAGTATAGATAGTTGCTATTTTTTTTTTATAATTTTATTGAATCATAATCCTGTACATTGGTGCAATCATAGGGCACGATTCATATACATTCAGAAATGTTTTGATCGCACTGTCACAGATAGCCTTCATGGCATTCTCTTAATCACTAT
>CAUYON010157628.1:0-60186 GCA_963573935.1 Arctocebus calabarensis
GAGTATTAATGTCTTTATATAGTGATCAAGGATATGCCATGAAGGATATCTGTAACAGTATGATCAAAATATTTCTGAATGTATATGAATCGTGCCCTGTGATTGCACCAATGTACATAATTATGATTCAATAAAATTATTAAAAAAAAAAAAGAAAAAAAAAAAAGAAAATATTTCAGAATATATATAAAGTCAGCACATTGTGCCCAAAGATTGCACCAATGTACACAATTATAATTTAATAAAAATTAAAAAAAAACATCTGTTTTACACTTATGTGTACAGTTAGTTTCAGTTACTGTTTATTATTCTTTCATACTAACCTGCAGGAATTCATTTAATATTCTATTAAGACAAATTTCCTTGTGATGGCTTCTTCTAGGTTTCATTTATGTAGATAAGTCTATTTTTTCTTTTCATTTTTTTGCACATAGAATTTCTTGTACAGCCCTTCTCTCCCTTTCCCCTTTTCCCATATTCTTGTGCAATAATTGGGTTATAGTTTTCATATAAAAGCTATCAATTAGTTTCATAGTAGGGTTGAGTACATTGGGTAATTTTTCTTCCCTTCTTGAGATACTTTGCTAAGAAAACCATATTCCAGTTCCATCCATGTAAACATGAAAGAGGTGAAAGAGGTAAAGTCTTTCAATACTTTTTATTTTCATTTATTTATTTATTTTAATTTTTAAATCATAACTGTGTACATTAATCCAATCGTAGAGTACAATGTGCTGGTTTTATGTATAATTTGAAATATTTTCATCTAACTGGTTAACATAGACTTCATGTCATTTTCTTAGTTATTATTATTTTTTTAATTTTATTGTCTTTATTTTTAAATCATAGCTGTGTACAATAGTGCAATCAAGGGGTACAATGTGCTGGTTTCAATACTTTTAACTACCATGTCTGACCTCCATGGTTCATGATGAGGCCTCAGCTGTTACGCTGATTGAGAACCTCTTTTGTGTAGGAAGTCACTCTTCTCTTGTCACTGTCAAGGTTTTCATTCCATTGATTCTTTTTTTTTTTTTTTGTAGAGCCAGAGTTTCACTTTATTGCCCATGGTGGAGTGCCGTGGCGTCACACAGCTCACAGCAACTTCCAACTCCTGGGCTTAGGCAATTCCCTTGCCTCAGCCTCCCGAGTAGCTGTGACTACACTCGCCTGCCACCATGCCTGGCTCATTGACTCTTAATTTTACCATGATGTATCATAGTATCCACTATGATGACTCTCTGGTGTATCAAATCTCTTTTAATTTATTTTTTACTTAAACTTTGAGCTTCTTTAATGTGTTAATTTATACATTTGTGTTTTCCATCAAATTTGGAGAGTTTAGGACCATATTTGTTCCTCAAATATTTTTTCTGCCCTTTCTTCTTTCCCTTCTTTTTCTGGAATTCGATATTGCATATGTTGCCTTCTTGATAGCACCCCAAGACTCAGTACGATTCTGTTGTTCTTTTCTTTGTCTTTCTCAGAATGTATAACTTTTAGTGTTTCATTTTCATGTTTACTAATTATCTTTTTGCCAACTCAACTCTGTAGTTTTCCTGTATTAAAATTTCTATCTGTTACTATATCTCAACTCCAGGATTTCTATTTGGTCCTTATTTATAATTTATATCTTTATATTTGGCTTTGCCTATTTATGAGTCATTACCATCATTTTTGTATATTTATTTACTTATAGCTACTTTTAGTTTTTTGAAAACATTTTTAATAGTTTTACCTATTAAGATGAAATTCATTCTCATTCAGGGATACCCCCCCTCAACACACCCTAAATATATAAACTATTTTCCTATTTCTTTGTTTGCATGGTAATTTTTGTCAACATTTATTTGTTTTAGACAATAATTTGTAACAGTTTGGGTATCGGTAGAGCTTACCTCATGTTTCATTGATGTTGTTGTTGTTTCTTTCATTTCTGATTATTTGTTAGTAGTTTTCTTGGACCAATTGTGTAGATTCTGAAAACTATGGGGTTCAGCCTCTGAGTGTTCTAGCAATGTGTGTGTGTGGTGTGTGCGGTATTATTTTGTTAAGTTTTGTAATTCTATTTTTAATTCTAATTTCTAATTTTATGGTGATCAGCCCTGTCTCCGAACATACTTTTAGTGATCTGGAAGTTTTTGGTCAGAAGTTTCCCTTAAGTGCCTTGACTATATTTTCTATCCTTGCTGAGGGTATCTGTCATCCAGCAAAAGTTCTAAGTCCAGGTTATTTCTTAAGCAGCTTTAGATTGTATTATTTGTTTCTTCTGGTCTTCAGGTATTAAAAGGAGAGTTACTAGCACCTTCTCTTCACCCATGTCTTTCATAAAAATATACACAGCATTCGCCATGCTGTGTGTATTTGGATCAACTGCAGTATATAATTTTTATTAAAGTTTCTTGTGGTTAACTAGATTTCTAGGATCTCTTTTTAAGCATTGTATTTGGCCAAGCTAATTTATCCCAATTAAAATCAAGGCTGAAGGCAGTTGAGCTTTTGCTATAGGATATCCATTTTTTTTGCTGATTTCCTGGGAATAATTTTTTTTTTCTTTTTCCTTATCTGAGGTCTGAGACAAATTAGTCAACACTCTGTGGAAACAGAGTTTTCCCAGAAACCTTGACATGGAAAAATATTATTTGTGTTCTGAGGCTAGAGAGCTCTAAAAGAAGTTAGTCTTCTCTGCTGATTATAAGCTAGAGACTTTTCAGGGACCCATAGCAAAAACTCAGGAGGACTAGAAGATGGGAAGAGGCCTGAATCAAAACATCACTGATTCCTCTGTGAGATGTTTCCTCTGAATACTTGATTTTAAGTGTCTTCTATGTATTTGTTCAATTTTCAGAGTTCTCAAGTGGTATAACTCACTGATTCCAAGTATTTTCATTGTTTTCTTAAAGAATAAATTCACCCAGGTCCCCCTTCTGCAGGTCTGGAAGTCAATTTTATTCCTTCATCCTTAACACATATGTCTATTGTTTTTTTCTCCTAAATATTATATTGTATGTGCAAGCTGATTACTTGATGAATAAAATTAAAGCAAGGTAAATTGATATATATGTGACAAACACGTCAAGAAGAGAAGTTTTTGAAGTGTGTCTCTGAGAGCCACATATTCTCCTTTCTCGTACCCATATGCCATGGGGGCCAAAAAGTGTATGCACATTTTAAAAGATCTTGAAAGAAGTAAAATCAATCCCCAAAAGTGTATGAATTGTAGGTAAAATGGGTGGGCATAGTATGTTTAGATATCCTTGAATATCTAATGGTAACTTCCATTCATTTTTAAAAAGTAATACATAAATAACATTGATTAAAATCTGTACATATATTTTTGGTACTCTCTGTATATGGAGATCAAAATGTCTGCGAAAGTGATAATGTGTCAGATGTAAGTTAGAATGATAAAATAAAGAAAAAGAAACGATAAATGCCTTCTTCTACACTACTTTTATGATAAGGCTTCCTACCACTTAAAGACATGAGGCAGTTTAGAAGCAACATTTCAACTAATTTTAGTCTGTCAGAGGGTTTGAATTTCTCCCTATATGTGTGTGGGCAAGTGTTTTTCAGTGACCAGCAGTATTATGGAATCTTTAGTTGCCTTAGTTATTGAATCATTCTCTGTATCTAATTACCAATATATACAGATGGCTTTAGTTATGTAAATCAGATGTTAATTTGGAATAACTGAAGATATTATACTGAAGATAGTGTACTATATTATTCCCGGCCAATAAAATCTCTCTATATTATGAGCTGCTAGATTTCAAACATAAAATTCTCAAATACACAGACATATATTTGCATAACATTGTTCAGGCCTCCTTTTGTTAACTCTATAGTACAGTCTTTTAGGCTGGCCTCCTCCTAATAACGAGTATAATAAGTTTAGGAACAACAACTATGTGATTTTACTTATTACGTTACATGTTTAGGTGGATCCAATCAAACTGGAAAAATCATTTGCTCTGACTTATCCCAATCTACTACAAGTTTAGGGTATTGTTTGCTTATGAAATTATAGATGACCAAAATCAAATCAGCTTTAATAACATAATCACCATATTTTTAAGAATTTTTCTATATGATGAATTTTAAAGAATAATTGACTGAAGAGAGTGACCTAACTTCTAGGATTCCTGTATTTTGATTCATATATTCTGAAATTATAGAATAACTTTCTATGATTTAATGTAATAATTTCAACATTCTGAGTATTTTAACAATCGAAAAGTGACTTTTTATTTACACTGCACTATACTAGTTTTCAGAATATTACAAGTAGAAATTTCCACGTAGAATTTTTGCATCTGTTTTTTGTTAATGAAGCTAAGCTTTGTAATATTTCTTCTTTGCCATCCAGAAACTATGTTGTCCTTGTTGGTGGAAAGTGCTGTAGACGTATCAAGAGAGGAATTATGTTTCCTCTCTTGTTCCAGTAAGATCATCTAATTATGCCTTTATAGAGAGAGAGTGGCTTTTTCCAACAGTGATGCTACAGCCGATAGCAATTGGCAACTCCTTGTGAATAAGTTTTCACAGGGCAGGCAACCCTCTTTCACATACTTTCCAGTGGTATCTGGCACTTCTCTGCAACATTTAAGACTGTGAACTCAATTAAGCTCCACTCTGCTAACGAGTTCCAGGTACACCTCACCTCTCCACCTTGTTGTTCCCCAGCATTGGCCTTCTGGTTAGTCAAAACTCTCAAAATCCCTTTCTTGGAATTCTTACTGGAAACTTTTTGGCTAGACAATCAAGTCTACTACTGAATTTTGAAAAGAAAATTAATAATAATCTCCACAAAGAGTGAACTGGCTTATTTGCCAGCATTCCAGAGGCTATTTTCTGCTTATTATATCATACTATTTTCTGCATATCATAACACGCTATTTTCTTTCTTTCTTTTTTTAAATTGCTGGGGAATCATTGAGGGTACAATGAGCCAGGTTATACCACCTGCGTTTGCTGGGTGAAGTCCCTCTTTTAATACAGTCCCACCCCCAAAGGTGTGTCACACACTATGGCCCCACACCCTCTCCCTCCTTCACTCTCTCTGCTTCCCCATACTTTTTCCCCTACCATGAGCTAGCATCAATTGTCTTCATATCAGAATTGGGTACATTGGTTTCTTGCTTCTCTATTCTTGTGATGCTTTACAAGAAGGATATATTCCAACTCCATCCAAACAGACTATTTTCTGCTTATTATAGCAACAGGCCAACTCTTGTTCAGGACTACCCAGCTAGCTTCTTTACCATCTAGTGGGTTGTGATGACACCTTGTGATCACAATATTGTCCAGTGAAATTTAAATTCCAGGCCTGGGGAGAATTTTCTTTCCAATAATTTTCCTTCTTTGATTATAGTCCTTCATCTTTATAACTTCCTCTAAAATTATTTTGACAATTTTCTGTTATGCTAACTCCTTGCATATACTCATTCATATTCAAGTATCCTAATTAAATTATTGTTTGTGTCATGTTTATTGAATTTCATCAACTACAGAATTGATAACAGAAGTGTTTTCTGGAGATTGACCCACATACCCAAGATGTAAGAATTGTTCAGTCATGATATTGATCTTGAGGATGCTGGTAAACTCCTTGCTGATAGGAAAGAGAATGCTAGCTATATATTACATGGAAAGTATTGAAGTTTTCATGTGTGTTCTTTGTGATAAAGCAGTAACTGAAGTACACATCTTTGAAGTCCAAGAGGCTACTCCATTTGAACTTCACGGCAATCACAATGACTGCAAGACTGTGTTCGAAATGCACTCTTTTAACTATACCTGAGTGCTTACAGAGGAAAAACTGGGATGCTCAGATTAATTAATTTTCAAATTAGTTACATCGTTGTGCAACAACTGAAGAACTTCCATGACATCCCTACAGAAAACCAATATACTTTATAGAAACAGGTCTAATATTGCTGAAAATCAAACACAAAAATTAATTGTGTACGTTACAGAATTAAAAATATAGTTGAATTTATGGTCTCGTCAAGTTTCCCATGTGAAATTTAGGGCACTGCTTGGTAAGGAATTAGATCCTGACAGTTGAAATGGTGTAAACTGATATTCATCATCACTGGGACCTCAGACGACATCTTTATTGACCACAGTGTCCCTAGGAATAAAATACATGCATGGTCTACTAATGTTTGGAATATATGTATACACACACATACATACATAGCAGAAAAACAGACTAGCGAACAATTTAAATTCTATAATCAAAAATCCTGATTTGACATAGCACAGTGGAGAAATGTAGCTTCTTAAGCAGCTTTCAGAACTGAGTCAATTCACAGATTCAGAGATCCTTGACTGAAGTGGGTATTGAATCTTGTACAGTAGCCATAAATGCACACTGTAATTTTTTTTCCATTTTTAAATCATTTTTTATTGTTTCAGGTTCACTGAGGTACAAAGTATTAGGTTACACTGTTTGCATTTGTTGTAAAAAGTCCTTCTTATAATTATGTCCCGCCCCCAAGAGGTCATATGATAAATTTTATTCTAGCCTTTCCTAAAGGGATTTGTAGCTAGAATGTCATAAAGTACCTGGGGGGAAATAAATGCTTAGATTGGAACTTTTTAAGGTTACTACATACTAGCTCTGAATTAATAGCAATAACTGTGGATCAAACACGTCTCTCTGGTTCACCAGCTAAACCAGTCACGTAGGCAGACTCAGATATGGTGAAGGTTGTGAGGGACTTCCTGCAAGATGGGATTTGTCTTAACAGAGACTATCCTATGCTACTATCTTCCCCGTAGAATACATAATTCTAGAAATCAGGGGAGCTATTTGAACTGGCTTTTCTTAATATTGTAAGTAATAACCAATTCATATAATTTTTTCCCCTTCAAGTTTTGCTTTTGCTAGTTTGAATTACTTTCCGTTGCAAAGACAGAATGTCCCACAGGGACATGATAAGAGCTCTATTAAATGGGAAAATGAGACCTAGCCATTTCTTGCTCCTTATGCCACTAAAGCAACAAGCAGAGACCAAACCAAACCAAATAAAAGAAAAAAGAGGGGTACAATTTCTCTACTGAATGAAGTGATTTATTCTAAGTGGAGCACAATGTGAAGAGCACTGTAACAGAAACCCAGTGTATTCTCCAGGCATGCCTTAATTTTTCCATGCCCAACAGTAAAGGGAAAGGGGAAATTGCAGCAACTCCTTTTGCTTCCTCCTTCCAAGAAAGAAAAGCAAGGTATTTGAAGACACAAATTACACTAGAATTCAGGTTTGAGTTACTCGAGTGTGTAAAGCATTTGAAGAATGGGGAGGGGATACCTAATGGATAAATGAAGAAGTAGTCACAGTTAGTCATTTCTAATTAAGCAAATAATATGAGCTTTTCATATTTTTTGCTTTTCATAATCATGTGTTTATTTGAATATGCTAAACGTTTTACTTCACCTTATTCAAAATATGTGTACATACACATAAATGTCATTTTCGAGGTTAAGTGGTAGAATATTTGTAAGGAATTAATATAGTGACAGCAATTCAGGAAAGACTGGAATGCTGTGTCTTTTAATGGATAAAAATGGTGAGAGATTCATTTGTATTATCAAAGAGGAGGCTATAGTTTCTTTTTACAAACAAAAATAAGAAGTTAAATATATGTAGACTGGTATATACAAAAGCTGAGTAATTCAATAATCACTCATAAGTTAAATGAGTAAATAAATAATCACTCATAATTAAATAATAAGAGGCTATATTAGTTATTAATTTATAGTCCGTGCTCTGTGACAACAGAGTTGGTCCTTATACATAAACATGTATGCATGTTTATGTGTACGCATATACACATATGTGTGTATGTTTTGCCAGCCCCATAATATTACTCCTTGACAGTGGTGAATGCTAAAATACTGTTTTCTTTCTGATTCTTTTACATGTGCTATCCTAATTGTGCTTCTTTGGAGTGTGTGCTTGTTATTTAAAATTATCCTTGTGCCAGCACCAACCAGCAGGGCCCATCTTCTCCCAGTACACCCAACCCAAGTGAATGGTTTCTTGAGTAATGTGCATCCTAGCATGAAAGGAATTCAGCCTACCAAGAAATCAGTGACACTACTTGAGATACCCAGCTGGCTTCTGGGTGGATCAATAACAAGAATTTTCCATTTCCAATGCCAAGGATCCCTAGAAGTGTTCTTGGGAGTTTAGCCAATACTTTCCCCTTGCTTTCAAGAAAGTCTACTACACAAATAGTTTGCTGCTAGAATTTTATCAGTATCCCAGAAACTGGTTCTTGAGCTCTCAGCTACAGCTCTGACCAGAAACATTAGATAATCCTATCATTTGGTAGGCATCAACCACCTTCCCCCACCCTCAAGTGTTCTATTAGCTCTCCAGCCTCCTGAAGAATTCTTCGCTTCAAAAGGTGTTGCTCCTTTCGGCACCCCTCACTCACACCTAAAGTATCCTTTAGTGTAATCTTTTTTCCTCCACTTAAGCAATTCTCTGTTGTTCTAATCCCCTTTTAATAACTACTTTATGCTCTCTGTTCAAATGAAAGGGTGATTTTTCTCTCTTTATTGGATTCTAACCAATAAAATTTTGTAGAAATACTAGTAAAGGATTAATTGTATGGGATTTGGATGACACCATATAAACATAAACACGTAACACAAGATCTGCTTATAATACACAGCATGTGGAATATTGTAGAACTGTTGGGTGTAACTCACATGACCTAGTTTCTTTTATATGTCCAAGAAAAAGTTAGCCCGTGTTGTTGAGAGTATGGATCAAAAGGATCACAAATTTAAGGTTCTATTACATACAAATGTTAAATGTTTGAAAGAGTGGCATAAATTAAATCATGAATGCATGACATAAATTCAGAATATATTTAGAAAGTAAAAGTGTGGCAAATTTTTGATATCATCCTTAGCTATTTCAAAGCAAAAGAGAAAAACCATAAATACTTTTTTCTTGCTCAAAGGATGGAATACTTTCCAGGATAAATATTAATATGTTTCTGTAAAATAAAAGCCTATTTGATATCTCATGGAGAATAATATTTTTAAATGAAAGTTGCACGGAATTTCAGTTTCTAAATAGTTCTGCCCTTTACCTTAAGGAACAATTTAGAAGAAGGTAAATTCAATTTCGTGAGCCTGTTAGTCACATTAATTTTTCATACTTTTGATAAATGAAGAGCCTTAGACTCATGATACATCTTGTTCTTCAGCATATCAATCACAATTTTGATTTCTTTCTATAATGATTGGGAAAATGACAGTCTGCTTTCAGAGCATGCCTTGAATTTTATCTAGAATAATAAACCACAAAAAAAAAGGCTAAATAATATAATCAGTTACAAATAAACATTTTCAAAATAAACATGTTAAAATATTTAAAATAATTTCAGTGCATGAGCAACAGGCCTTTATACTATTCATCAATTAGCTGTTATTTTGACTTACTGGAAGGGGAGTATGCCCTTGGTCAAGGTAACTGTTCTCATGCGAGGAAGTTCCCACGGATTGTCAGGAAGGCTGTCTTTGGGCTGTGTGCCCAGAAACTGGCATAGAAAGCCCTTCCTTTCTGAATGCAAAGCTGGGTGATGCCTCACAACATCTGCCCAATGACTGAGCGATGATGTGTTCTGCTGGGGTTGGGACTTAGGGCGCTTTCCTTCCTGGGATGAGTAAGCTCCTTTCCTCAGTATTTCCAGGCACACACAGCACAGCTCTGTCACACAAATTTCAGAGTTACAACCTCTGACTTTAGTCCACAATACTGTGACCTCTTCCTGGCTCAGCATGAGTGTATGTGTATGTCTGTTTCCATGTGTTGTGAACATATGTTTGGGGGATAGCAGTTGACCTGCAGAGCAGGGCCTGCTGTGACGATCAGTCACTTCTTGTCACTGATGTAACATTTCATGTGGATTGATGCAGCTTTCTGCTTTACTAGATATACAGTTTTAAGAATGTTCAAAATCTGCTTTTAGTCTTCAGTGGATGTGTTACCATTTTCCACTTTTTAATGAGTCCATTTATCTGCCTTTGATATTTTCCAAAGCTATTATCTAGTTATTTAATTTGCATTTATATATGAAGTGCTTCATTTATCTTTTATGTTATTTTCAAGATTTTTTTTTTTTTGGCCGGACCGGGTTTGAACCCGCCACCCCCGGTATATGAGGCCAGCACCCTACTCCCTTGAGCCACAGGCGCCACCCGTTATTTTCAAGATTTACAACAAACAAGGGTAGCTACAGCCAGTGTTCAGCCTCCCATGTGAAACTGAAGGCTGTGTTGATATGTTTACATGGCTGTGTTCATGAATTACTTATGACTTAAAATATACTTATTAATGAGTATTTGAGTAGTAATTTTAAAATGGCCCATCCTTCAGTTTCTTAAAGATATGTGTTAGTCTCTAAGCTTCAAAATTCAGTGATTTTAGAGATAGATTGGTGAAGCTCAATAATCAGTATTCATATGTATTCTCTTCTCTAGAAATGCAGTGTCTCTCATCACTATACTTTCTCAGTTCTCCAACTGTAGTAATCAGTCCATTACTGCCCTTCTTAAATAGCATTTATTTCTTCAAGTTATTCTTTGAATACTAAAGGAGTTTTCAATATTATACTAAAGAAAATAATTAACTTTATTTTCTGTAATTATTTTCATAAATAAATTCTTTATTCCAAAGGGAATTTGGGTTACCCCTTAATCAACTCCCCTTTGTGCTTTTTTGTCATCTCATGACTATATTTATTGTCTTCGTTTTGGAGTAAAGAAGTTGGAATTGCAGGAATACCTCATTTTAATCACACACTGCTTTATTACACTTGATGGATATGATGACTTTTACAAATTGTAGATTTGTGACAACCCTGTGTGGACTAAGCCTACCTGCACCATTTTCCAACAACACTTGCTCACTTTTCATTGTTTCAGCATATTTTAGCCATAAAATAGTTTGAGTTAAGGACTTTAAAAAAATAATAATACTATCACACACTACAATATATTTTAAACACAACTATACTAATTATAACTATACTAAATTAGAAATAACACTATCACACACTCACGTTAATATATTATAAACATAACTATTACATGAACTGGGAAACAAAATATTTCATATGACTTGCTGTACTATAATATTCATTTTATTGCAGGGGTGGTGTACAACCAAATGCATGATATTTCCAAAATATACCTGTTTTCAGTTTGAAATTCATGCTATTGTCTCTTATCACTATTTTCTTTTTTTTTTTTACTAGATCATAACTGTGTGTACATTACTGCATTTATAGGGTACAATGTGCTGATTTGGAGTGCTTATGTCAAACTGGTTAACATAGCCTTCACCTCACCAATTTAATTGTTGTGTTAAGACATTTATACTTTACTCTTAACATATATACTCTAGTCATAATGATGTACCCTTGCATTATGCCTCCCAAACTCTTTTTTTTTTTTTAAACGTTAACCAATTTTATTTTTACTTTATTTTTTGCAGTTTTTGGCCAGGGCTGGGTTTGAACCCGCCACCTCTGGAATATGGGGTTGGCGCCCTCCCCAGTAAGCCACAGGTGCCACCCTCCCAAACTCTTATAGATGAAGAGAAATGGAGAGCAAAAACAGATAATTTCCTGAGAGAATGTGGGACCACTTCAAAAGAGCAAACATCGCCTTATAGGAATTTCTGAAGGGATCTTATCCCTATTTTCAAATACATCTTTCATAAATGATAGATAGTTTGAATATTACCTTTCTAATCATTAAAATTTGACATAGAATCAAGCAGAATTTTTCTATTTAACACTTTAAATGATAGTATTTCTTTAAAATTAAAAATTTTAGTTTTATTTAATCAGCAGGATTCTTATTAAATGTCAACTTGACCTTTAAACATTAAACAGGGGAAATTAAATCAGAGACACTGTTGACAAAAAGGGATGTAAACAAAAACAATACTGTTTGAATTTACATTGATATAAATGCTATCTGAATTTGTTGATTATGTTAAGCAAAAGTTTCATTATCTTTCCCCTTTTTCCAGTAAAATTAATGACATGATTATTTTGATAATTGTCTTCATGAATACTTTGTGTTAATCTTTACCAATAGAAATATTTCCCTTCACACTATAGATTCCTTCACTCCTGGCATTGATGGATACTGCTTTCCTCAGGACACAGGCATGAAACTAAGTGCTGTGGGGTATAAAAGCAATGATGTAAGACGTAGTGACCTTAAGTGTGAGGCTGAGGTATAAGCGGAAACAGGGAAGAGCAATTGAAATAAACCCAATGAATGGGAGACAGCGTTAGGAACCCAAGGATCAATTTTAATTTGTAGATTAAAAATTATTTAAAAAGGTACTTAGGATTTTGTTTGTGCAGAAAATTTCAGGGATGACAGTAATAAGAACACCTTGTCCAACGGCTGGGCCAGTGGACCGTGAGAGTGTGAAGCTCAGAGTTGTGCATACCATTCTCCGCACTGCTAACACTAGTCAGCTACGTGACTCGGAGGGGCCACTCTCGTTATTAAAACCACAAGGTAGGCTGCCATTGGAAAACAGGAATTCTTACAAGCAGGAGTTTGCCTATTTTCAAAAAAACTTTTTTGGGTGATGAGAATGTCTTATAACCAGATAGAGGTGATAGTTCCACATCATTATGAATGTATTAAAATGATATTGAATTATGCATTGTCATAAGATTACATCTTTTAGATTCAACCTCAATACAAAAATAAAGAGTAATAAAATGCTAGTTTGCCCTCTTGCTTTGGACCAAGTTCTCAAACACGCACAGCCAGTAGGCCTCCTGATTTCCTAATCTTTTTCTCGTCTGTGCCACTGAATTTGATTAATAGGAATTCTTCCTTAAGTGCCCTTTTGCCTTCATCACAAGATTGATTCCCCAAAGGAAACTTTGTAGGGAAATTCCTGCTGCCTCATGTGCCTGTACAATTCCCTCACTCAAATTCAACTAAGAAAAATATATCATTAAAAATATGTTAACATATTTTTTATTATTTACTAGGTATTTCTTCTTCCAGATGAAGCCACAGGAGAAATTAGTTTTGTTACAGAGAAAATGAAAGAAAAATGAGGAGTTGCTGTTCAGATTTAGCGCACAGATGGCTCATTCCAGTTCCTAGAATAGCACTGTCCAATAGAAAGATAATGTGAGCCATGAGATAATTTTAAATTGTCTGGAAGGACAATTTTTAAAACTAAAGGAAAGCATTACATTAATTGTATTAAACCAAATTTATTTGTATGCCCTTATTTCAATATATAATCAACGTAAAATGTTATTGAGCTGTTTTATGTTTTTCATAAGTCTGCAAAAATATACTGTATGCCTTATACTCATGACACATCTGAACATGAAGAATTACACATTCTGGTTACGGAATGGCCACTTGTGGCCAGCGACAAATGTATTTGACAGCACAGCCCTAGAAAACACTTGGAGTGTCAATGGTTGTACATCAATGAAAAAAGTGTCCTTTAAAAAAATATCCAAAATATTTAAGCTTCCTATGCAAGAAGCAGGCTTGGTTACTTGACTATTCAGTGTTATCATATACTATAGTTAGAAAGACCACAATATATAATGAAAAAAGTAGTCCCTTTTATTCTTTCAGGAAATAAAGAAATCCTATGTGTTTTCTTCCGAGACTTGGAAAGGAGGTGAATGCAGAACTAATGGGAGAAAAGCATCAAGTCACACTGATTGTCTTGGCCACAGATAGCAAATTTAAATTCTGAAGAGAGTAGGGTAAGTTTAACAGAAAATCTAAAATGAATGAATGAATGAATAATGAACAAATAAATCTAAGAGTCAATCAGAATATTTTTTATGCCAAAAACATAGTTATAAAGAAGTACAAATATCTGTCCTGCATGGGTAGACGGAGAAAAAGAATGTCAGTAGAGCTAAATCTGAATGAATCATGCTCTGTATTTAGTGGATACAGAAATCCCATATTTCTGTGAGTGATGAAGAGTCACTGAGTTGAGGGCCCTTTGGGGAGGGGCTGTGGACACTGACTGCAAAGCTGGTGAATTACTAATTTTTACATGAAGATAAGAAAAGTAGTGTATGCTCAGAGGTCTTCTGATCAAGCATGCTGAAAAGAAGAACCACAGGACACAGGACTTTCCTTGGCCAAAAGACAGAAAAACTTAAGATTTCCCTTCACAGAGGGCAAAAATGCAAATCATCCACAGACCTGGCTAGACTGTCTGCCTCACAGTGGGGGATCCAACACTGGGCAGAAGACAAAGCAAGCACCAGACTTCAAATATCAACATTATTCTACAGTTACAAACAAAGCCAGGCAGGGCAAATGTTGTTTATATGCACCTTAAAAAGAAAACAAAACAGAAACAGAAACAAAAATGAGAAGTTCATCCAGGAGACAGGCTTAAAAGACCAGATCTCTCTCAAAGAGAGAGAGAAAGATTAAGGCCCCAAAAGACGGAATAAGTTAATTCATAAGGTAAAGTGTTCTTTGCTAGCCAAGTAGCTCATGCAAAAATGTATGAAGCTGTAGCTTTTCTGGAACTCTGTGTATAAAGTTTGTCACATGGATATTTATCTCTGTAGAAATCCAGTCCCAAGAGATCAGCTAAAATTCCTATTTTCCATATGTCATGAAGGGCCACTCAACTCCAACCTTCCCTCTTCTCACAACCTGCAAAGTCACCTTCAAGTGCACTCTCTGGAGACCCTCCAGTACACACTGGATGCTGCTCCCAATGTGTTGCTTACAAGAATAAGATACTTACTGCCCAGTCCCTCAAACCGTCGCCTCACTTGTAAGGATGCAAATTGCATAGACACCGATAAAAATCTACATCCTTTTCATACCTGGATTACTTATGATATTAAATTCAATATTGTTTAAATAGTAAGGATTTCACAGACATTTTCAAATGAATGAATGAGCCCAAAGACAATTATAATTTTATGTCTAGATTTAACTTGTTGTTTCGAAAATAATTTGTGATTAATTCTAGTTCTTAGCTAAATTAATAACAAATCTTGATGAAAGCATTTAATATACTACAGTTGGAACTTATTAAATTTGAATGACATTGAATCCAAGAAATTAAAGACCCTTGAAGGCCAATACTATTGGAAAGTTTTATTATTTTAGAGCCAATATTTTAGCTCAAATATTCTACCCGAAGTACCTTCCCATTTTGTAATTAACAAATAATTATCAGCAGATATTTTTGGAAAATTAATTGCACAATATTGTATCTTCTCGAATAAATTGTGAACAAAAAACATAACAAATAATTTATTCCCTTAATTGGTTTTCCTTAAGAACATCAGGTACCTGTATGACTTGATGATATCCATATCTAATAAAAAAATCTGTGATTTTATTAATTAGCTTTCTTTTTATAAGAAATTTTGTTTTTATATTTTCTGTCACTGACTAATAGTATATCTGACTTTGGCCATTATACAGAACTACAGCAGCCTCTTCAAATTATTTTACTTGAATTACTAACATGCTGTCATACTGAAAATTAAATAGAAATTTTATGTAATGAAGCACAAACAATCATAAATAATATCTGAGAGAAACCATAATGAAAGATCTATGGAGGAAAAAATCATTATTTCCAGGAATTTATAACTTTTCATCTGTGTGTCTAGCTGTCTATTATTTACTTTTGTGTATTTCTGATTTTTTAATGCTGTCGTCTTTGTACATTCCTTACATAGCTGAGTGTTGTCTTTATACTTTTATGTACCTAAGATGGCTTAGAGTAGCTTAAGTTGTAGGTCCCTTAACTCAACTGTTACTGTATTGAGTTCCTCTAATTAACATCAGTAATGATGCTGGCAAAACTTTTAATCTTTTCTTTTCCTAAATTCTCTTTTTAAAAGTACAGAATAATTTTATTATTTGGTTTTGTTATTGTTTTCTGTTTCCTTGAGTTTTTAATAGTCACCATTTCTCAGATGCTACATAGAATATTTCTGTAAATACTTAAGGTATTAAAACAGTATGCTTAGAGAAGATTTCAATCCTTTACTGTTTAATGCAGGTTTTGAAAAAGTGTGAAATAGGGAAATTCCATCATGCAAGTAGAAAGACAATTTTCAACATTTTAAAATGCCATAATTGGTTCACTTAGGGTGACTATGCTTGCTATTCAATTTTTCAGAGCATTTCTAATTTTTAAATAGGCAAAATATTTGGTTGACCAAAATGCATTATGCCAGTCAATGTGCTAGGTGCTGGGAATAATGTACTAAAATTAAGTAATATAGATGTTACATCTTCTCTACACAAAAATTTTAACATGTACAGTTAAACATGTACAAAAAATAGAGCTAACCAATAATTATTTAGCTGTATATATGTATATCCAGGTCAATTTTACGTATCCTCAAAGGCTTCCTAGAGGAATTAATGTTTGAGAAAAAGTATGAAGAAAAGACCTTAAATTATTTTTATTATTTATTATTATTATTTTTTTTTGCAGTTTTTGACCAGAGTTGGGTTTGAACCCACCACGTCCGGCATATGGGGGCGGCACTCTACTCCTTTGAGCCACAGGTGGCGCCCCAAATTATTTTGATTTTAAATGAATTTTATGGATTTTATGGACAAAATGAAGAGAATGTACTTGTGTCTCTGAGTCAAGAAAATACATGTTAGCTTTGATGAACTAAATTTAAGAAATGAGAATTAGAGGGGAATGTGGCATGTGGTGAGATGTATTCAGAAGCTAGATGATGCAAATGTTTTAGATAATTTTAAGAATTTTGGCAATTGGGGCCTCAACTGCTGAGGAGATACCTGTGCGTTGGTGTCTCCTTCACTTCACACTTAGGACTAAATGTGGAACCCCCATTTCCTATGCCTAGGTCAATTTCTTGTGAATTTCCTAGGCCTCGATGCCATGAATAGACTGTATCAATTCATTGATACATTCATTCACCCTTGCCCCTGGCGGAAGGCATTGTATTCATTCGTTTCCTGGCCAAAGAATCCATACACCTATATATACCCTGAGACTAAAGGCCTAGGGGAGGAGATGGGGAAGGACCGGGAGAGAAACGGAGAGAGCTTCTCTCTCCCCACTGGAATTCTCTCCCTCTACCAGGAGCTTTAGTGTTTTCTGTAGTCTTTTCTGTAAATAAAGTCTGTCTTACCACTGGGGGGTGGGGGGGAGGATAATGAATAATAATAAAATACATGTATTTAAAAAAAAAAAAAGAAAGGGCAATGACAGAAAGGTGTCTCAATCACAGTCCATCGCCACAAGAAGCACTGCCACGGTGGTGCCTGTGATTAGAGCATTAAAGGAATAGCCCGGCTATTTAGTGTTGCTCATGGGAGGGGAGAAAGGAAGGTGGTTTGCCCGGGGAAGTGCAGGAAAGGCTTCTTGAGAGTGGCTAGTATATTGCTTCTCAGACTTTTGGCTAAGACCAAGTAGAAAATGGACAGTGTAACCAGGGACGTGGGCCACCCACCTGCCTCTCAGCCTTGGGATGATGGTGCATAGAGATCTAGATGTTGTGCTTCAGTGGAAAACCAGGCATTTTCACAGCCCCTTCCCCTCTGTTAGCTTCTGAGTCTGTGGGAGCTGCTGTACAACTCTTTATAAATTGTAGGCAACTAACAGACGTGCTTACTCAATCTCTCCTCCCCCTTGCCTGTCTCGTGGGAAAACCAGTTTCATTCATTTGCTCCAATTTTTTTAAATTTCAGAATTATACAGGGGTACATACGATTAGGTACATAGTTTGCTTTTTAAGGTTAAAGTCCAGGTTACAGTTTGTCCTTCACTGGGAAGTGTGCGATATACCTGTGTAAGGTACTTGTAGGTTGGGAACCTGCCCAACCCCTCCCTCCATCCCCTCTACTCCAATTTAACGGAGTTTTTCTCTCATGTGAGCATGTAGTTCTTAATCTGCTGGTTCCAGTGTAGTATTGAGTGCAAGTGATGCTTGTTTTTCATTCTTGCGATAATTTGCTTAAGAGAATGTTCTCCAAATCCATCCAGATTGTTACAAAAGATATGAAATCTCTATCTTTTATGGCTGAATAGTATTCCATGATATACACATACCACAGTTTTTTAGTCCAGTCACATGTTGAAGGGCACCTGGGTCATTTCTACACTTTTGCACTTGTGAACTGTGCTGCTGTAAACATTCAAATGCAAATGTCCTTATGGTAAAACCAGTTTTGTTCATTCCAAATTTGTGTTGTTTCAATTTTTTCCTCTGAAATAGTTCTAACATTTGCCTGTTTCCTTCATATGAGCAAAACAAAATCTTTACAACAAGTTTAGTTTTCTATCTGTACAGAAGTCATGACCTTTTCTGAAAATTATCCTTTAACAGAAATCTTGCCTGTCTTCTGCTAGGCACCTCTCAAGTGGTCCCAGGCCAGCTTGCCTACCCTGCTGGGAGACAAGATGCCCATCTGCCTGGGACCTGGGAAGGTCCAGTCATTTCCAAACAGGCAGAAGCAGGCCGTCAAGCTTCAGTAGCTGCATCACACAGCACCTGCTACACGCTGGCCCCTGGGTGACACTCCACACATCGCAACTCCTTTGATCCTACAAGACCCCTTGTAGGAAAAAAGCAAGACCCTTTCTCTAATAAAAAGACCCTACCTGGGAACACTTCTCTTTTTGTTGTTGTTGTTGTTGTTTTTACTTCATTATGTTTTATTATCATCTCTGTTTTTCCCTATGGTGATAAGTATCTTCTGGTAACACTTCCTATTTCTCTTTTACAAATAAGAGAACTGAGGCTCAGTCATTCATGTAGGAAGAGCCAGAGAAGAAATTTGATCAAAGTCTCTTTGACTTTCTCTCTCTCCTCCCTCTTCTCTTTCCCTCTCTCTCTCTCCCCTCCTCCTTAATGCTGCTCTGCAGCATCCCCGCCAATAAAGACCTTTCGTACCAAAACAAAAAAAAGTCTCTTTGACTCTGATATTCTTAACTTTCATGCAATCTTAGCTTTGAATCTTTGCAGGATGAGGATTGAGCTCTTTACAGTCAAGACAACTGAGACACCACCCAGAGGTCCCCAAGGAGCGGGTGGGCTCCACATCCATGAGAATGTTCTGGGCTACTTCATGCTCCCCCTCTCCTTACTGCTACTACTGACCTGTACATCATACCATGCATGTTCCAAGCAGAGCTTGGCTTCACTCTAAATTCATTCTCTCCAACCTCCAAGTGGCCCAGCCAGGCCTGGAAATCCTACTCCATTTCTCTGGTTTGCTAACTCTTCTATTCTCCTCAACAACAATTTCAAATTGCTTTGCTCAAACTTCCTCTACAAAAACTTATTTCCTCCTCAGCCTCCCTCAAACATGGCCTTGAATACTACTGTGCAGAGAGAAAAGAAGCCCCCTCACCCTCCTAATATGAACTATCTCCAGCAACACCCCTCCAGCCCGTCTTCTCTTCCCACTAGCGCCTGCTGGGGTTAATCCTCCAATGGGCTTTGGATCCATCATCATCATTTTCTCAGAAATTATTTAGTGTCTCCTCTTTTTAGCATATTCACTTTTCCCCTCTCTCAATTGGCTTCTCGACAGAGAATTTGTTTAATTATGATCAAATACACCTAACATAAAATTGACCATTTTAGCCATTTTTAAGTATTCAGCTTAGTAGGATCAAATGCATTCACGTTGTTATGCAAACATCACCCCTATCCTTGTCCAGTACTTTTTCATCCTCCCCAATTAAAACAACTAAAAACATAGCACACATTAAATAGTAATGTGCCATTCCTGCCCCCACGTCCAGGCCTCAACAAACATTAGTCTACTTTCTGTCTCTATGAATGAGTCCTCTAGGTACTTCACATCAGTGAAACACAGTATTTATCCTTTTGTGATTAAAATTTTTCCAGTTTTTATCATTGTGCATATATATATATATATATGTAATATCACAAAATTGACTATCTTTACAGTCTTTAAGCCCCCAGTTCAGTGGTATTAAATTATTCATGTTGTTGTGCAACTATCACCATCATCTTTCTCCATAACTCTTCAATCTCACAAAACTGAAACTCTGTACCTGTGGAATATTAATTCCCCCTTCCCTTACCCCTGAGTTTCTGGAGACCACCATTCTACCATCTGTCTCTATGATTTTGGCTAGTCTAAGTACCTCACATATGTGGAGTCACACAGTATTCACTGTTTTCATGCTTTATTTCACCATCCATGTTACAGTGTACGTCAGAATTTCTTTTCTTTTTAAGGTTGAATTATGTTTCATCGTTTGTCTGTACCACATTTTGCTTAACATTCATACATTCATAGACACTTGGGTTACTTCCACATTTTATCTATTGTGAATAATGGTACTTTGAACATGGATGTGTAAATCTCTCCCTCAAGACTCTGCTTTCAATTTTTTCAAGTATATAGCAATAAGTAGAATTGCTTATAATTCCATTTTTAATTTTTTGAAGGACCACCACAGTTTTCCACAGTGGTTGACCATTTTACATTTCTATCAATATTGCGCAAAGGTTCCAATTGCTCCTCATAATACTACATCCTCATAGGTGTGATGTAGTATTTCATTGTAGTTTCAAGTTGCATTTCCCTAATGATCAATGATATTGATCATCTTTTCATGTGCTTATAAGCCATTTGTATATCTTCTTAGGCCATTTTTGAATAGAATTGTTTGATTTTGTCATTGTTTTAGAAGTTCCCTACATATTCTGTATATTAATCCCTTATCAGATATATGATCTGCAAATATTTTCTCCCATTATATGAACTGTCATTTTATACTATTGTCTTTTGATACACTTTTTTTTTTCTGAGACAGAGTCCCACCCTATGCCCCTAGCAGAATGCAATGACATCATAGGTTCACTGCAACCTCAGACTCAGGCTGCGGGCATTCTGCCACCTCAGCCTCCGGAAGCCACTGGGATTACAGGCACTTACTGTGGCACCCAGCTGGATTTTTACATTTTTTTTAGGAGTGGGGGAGGGGGTCTCACTCTCACTCAGGCAAGTCTCAAACTCCTGAGCTCAAGCGTTCTTCTTCCTCAGCCCCCCACAGTGCTGGGATTACGGACATGAACCACTGCACCCAGCTTGATACACAATTTTTAAATTTTTTCCATTACGTCCAATTTACATATATATATTTTCTTTATTATCTGTGCCTTTGGTGTCATAATCACAAAATCATTGCCAAATCAGATGTCATAAAGTTTTGCTCTGTTTTCTTCTAAGAATTATATAGTTATAGATCTTCCATGTACATTTTTTAGTTAATTTTTGTATTTAGTGTTGGGTAAGTATCCAACTTCATTCTTTTGTATGTGGATATCAAGTTTTCCCAGCACCATTTCTTGAAAAGACTATCTTTTCTCCCATTAAACAATCTTGATATGCTTCTCAAAAATCATCTGACCATATACTCAAGGGTTTATTCTGAACTTTATACTCTATTCCATTGGTCTATATGTCTGTTTTTATACCAGTACCACATGATTTTCATTACTATAGCTTTGTAATAAGTTTTGAAATGAGCAAGTGAGAGTCTTCTAGCTTTATGCTTATTTTTCATGATTGGTTATTTGGGGTTCCTTAAGATGCCATATAAATTTTAGAATGGGTTTTTATGCTTGTACATGAAACATCATTGGGCTGCATTAAATCTGTATATTATTTGGGGGTTGTACTGACATCTTAAAAAAA
Source organism: Arctocebus calabarensis (assembly GCA_963573935.1). Classification (NCBI taxonomy): domain Eukaryota; kingdom Metazoa; phylum Chordata; class Mammalia; order Primates; family Lorisidae; genus Arctocebus; species Arctocebus calabarensis. The sequence goes on from CAUYON010157628.1 coordinate 21,755, forward strand.
TTAAGTCTTCCAACTCACAAAGACTAACATTGTATAAGATGCAATATATCTAATTGATGTTGGATACCTTTCCATTTATGGCTTCTTTAATTTGTCAGAAATGTTTCATAGCTTTCATTGCACAAGTTTTTCACTTCCTTAGTTAAATTAATTCCTAAGTATTCTGTTTTTTAATACTATTATAAATGGAATTTGTATAATCTTTTTTAGATTATTTACTGACAGTGCATGTAATGCAAAAGAATTCAACTGATTTTTGTGTTTTTTCCTGTATATATGTACATACTTATAACAAAATTTAATTTATAAACTAAGTACCATAAAACATTAACAATAATACTATAACAAAAAATATAATAATATGCAGTAAAAAGTTTATGTAAATGTTCTCTCTCTCCCCAAAATGTCTTACTGAACTGTACTGAACTGTACTTCTTTTACAAGAAGGGACGGAGTGAACTGGCATGAAACTTCATCGTGCTACTCAGAAGAACACACAATTTAAAACGTATGAATCATTAATTTCTGGAATTTTTCATCTAAAATCTTCAGACCATAATTGATCACCAGTATTAAATTACAGAAAGCGAAGTCACAGATAAAGGGGAGACAATTGTACTTCCAATCTCGATGACTTCTGGCTGGTCAGTTATATAAGCCAGAAGTGAGCTGCACCCTTGGGCCCCCTCCCTTCACTTCTCACATCCAATTCACCATTAAATCCTGTTAACTGTATGTTCCAATTAGTCCTCAAATCAATTCTTTTCTTATGTTCACCTTCACCCTCACTCTGGTTCAAGCTACTAGCATTTCTAGCCCAGATTGCTAAATGATCCTCCTAACTGTGCCTCTTCCTCTACTGCAACCCCTGTGGCCAGATGGAGCCAGTGATGTTTACAATTGCAAATCTGATCATGCCATAAGAAGAGAACTCCTTAGCACACTTGCACAGCTTGCTTCCTTCTTCCTTTCAGCCTCATCTCGCACCACACATCTCCACACGTACCCACCATTTCCCCAGTTCTTCGCAGCTCCTGCATTCTTCTTAGTGGACCTTACATATACTGTTGCCACTTCCTGAAAAGCTCTTATTTTTTATTTCCAACTTATATGAGGGTATTTGCAATGGGGTTACATTGTTTGCATTTGTAAGGTAAAGTCTAAGTTGTAGTTGTGTTCTTCACCCAGGAAAAGTGCCGTACACCTACCTACTCATTGTTCCCACTTGGAAGGATCATGCCAATACCCCTCACCTTCCTTCCTTGTGGGATTTAATTGAGTTTTTCTCTCATGTGACCTCCTTTTTAAACTACAAGTTTCAAACTACTATTGTGAACATTTGATGCTTGTTTTTCCATTCTTATGATACTTACAAGAGTGTTCTCCAAATTCATCCAAGTTGTAACAAAGAATACACAATCTCATCTCATCTTTTTTTTTAATGTCTGAATAGTATTCCATGGTATACATATCCCACAGTTCATTAATCCATCTGTATGTTGAAAAGCACTTGCATGCTACGAACCTGACAAAGGGCTACAAGAGAATCTACAAAGAACTCAAGCAAATCCACAAAAAAAAAGAGCAAACACATTAAAACAGATTTTGAGCAAGAGACATGAACAGAAGAATCTTTTCTCATGAGGACAGATCAATAGCCAACAAACTCATAAAAACTGTCCCTAATTATTAGAGAAATGAATATCAAACCCACTTTGAGATAATACCTGACCCCTGGGAGAACAGCCCACATAACAAGGTCCCAAATAACAGACACTGGCATGAGCACAGAGAGAAGGGAACTCTCCTCCTCTGTTGGTGGGACCGCAAACTCATACAGCCTCTATAGAAAGAAAGATGGAGAGTCCTCAAAGAACTAAACGTAGACCTTCCATTGAATCTCATTACTAGGGATTCACCCAAAAGATGAAAAGTCCTTTTGCCATAATGACATATGCTCTGAATGTTTATAGCAGCCCCATTTACACTGCAAAGATGTGGAAACAATCCTGAAAAACTCTATCCAATTTCTCATTGTCTGCTCCTACCCCTCCTTCTCCACAAGTATCGCCTCCTTGGAAAAGCCTTTCTGAATAAAGTCTCCCTCTCATGGGCTTTCCTAGCACCTTGGCCCTTTCCTCTGTAGTTCTGCTATAACTTTATATTCTCTGTAAAACTGTCTGACTGCAGCATGAGAACGAGACTGAATGTGTGCTGCTCACTCTTGGCATCCTCTGCTCCTGGCTCGGTGTCTGTCCATTAGTAAGAGTAGCTGACATTCACTAACACATGTGCCAGGTGCTGTTTTAAGTATTTTGCATACATTTTTCTCATTTATACCTCACAACAACCCTGTGAAGAAAATACTATTATTCTCTTCTCTGTCTAGATAAGTAACTTGAGATGATCATTTTAGCTGGTAAGCAGCGGGGTTTCAACCACAGCAGGCCAACTACAGAGACTATGTATTCACTGCTACACTCTGTTCAATATTGAGCATATCTGTTGAATGAATTTGCTAGTTAAGGGTAAGTCCACATCTCTCCTAGATGTTTAGGTAGCTTCTTACACAGAAGCAGTTAATGCTCCCTAAAGTGCTTTCCAGCTCCAGGATTTCTGTGACTGGCACGTGAGAAGGGAAAGGTACTATGCCTGTCCTAACCCCTCTGTCTGAATTTAGACTTGCCAGAGTCTGAACAGTCAGGAAGATCTGCCTCATCTCCCTCTACGGGGCAATGTGATCCCTCCACACCTCCACCTCCAACCTAGCCAGCGATGTTTGAACACTTCTCTGATTTCCTATGTATCTCTCTGTCTTACCAGTTGCACTTTCTGGAGTGTATCCTTACTGCTCTTTCTCCAAATCCTGCCCTGCTTTCAAAGTCTAGCTCGAAAGCCACTTGCTCTGGAGAATCTCTTGCTAATCAATATATTTCTTTCAGCCCTCCCTCTTTAGTAATAATAAAAGTAATATTAAAACTTAAAACACAAGGTTAACCAACAGATAGACATTGAAAGCACCTGGAGGCTACTGGAGGATGTTCCAGTGGTAGAAAGTGACTTTCTTAGAAAAACTCAAAAGGTTCTAGAGGAAAAACAGACAAACAAAAAAAGATGGTGGCCACTTACAAAGAAGTTAAGTTCCTCAATTCCTCTCCCATTATAATAAGGCTGTGGGACTCAAATGGAAATCAGGCTCTGTAGAAAGCAGCCTCTGCCCAGCTGGTGAATTCTTGGAAGCCAGGAAATGAAGAACGGGAACAGAGAAGTGGGTAATTGCCAGGGCAGAGGAGAGAAGCACATCCTCCCAGAACAGTGCTGATAGAGTGTTTCTAAGAGTTCTCGGGAAGTGTACAAAGACTAAACACAGACATAAAAACACCCAAGGCTCCTATGTTCACCCAGAAAAAGGCAAACGCCGGTGGTTGTGAGAGAGGTGAGTAGGGCTGCAACCTATCATACAATTGTTGATGCCCATAACACAGTTTTTTCTGCTAATTAAATCTATTAACAGAACTTTGTGGTGAGAATATTTCTAAATTTCCATTAGCACCAAGAAACTAGAATGTGCTACCTAGAAATACTTTAGGAAACTAATTACCTAGGTAAGTTTATGACATGATACATGAATCCTAGTACTGTATTGCACCTAATGACATGGTAATGATGTCTTAAAATACTTGCAGAGCCTTCTACAGTTCATAAAGCACCCTCACATATCGTGTCATTTACTTTTCACAATACTCCTCACTCTCCCCTAGATGTCCCCTACTCTCTACTGTCCCTCATACAACTCTCCAGAGATGAGATGGCAGACACAGGACAGGAGGTGACCAGCCCTTACCAACTTGGATCATGGACTCACTGTCTTCTTCTCCAATGAGGAAGCTGAGAATTAGGAAGGTCAAGGGACTTAAGGAGCTGGCAGCTTTGATGTGTACTTGGTAGATATATTCTGCTTTAGAGCCCACATCATGGTCTCTCACTCCATATCTGCACAGAAGAAATTTTACCTGAGAGTTCATCAGGCGAATGGTAGTTTTTGTGCCCACATCTTGTTGGAAGTTGGCCGTGGGTGCTCCATTAAACCTCAGGACTGCATCATGACTATCTATAAGCCATAAAGAGACAGAAAAGAGGTGTGAGCTCTAGCAGCATTAGCAATGTGCAGAAAGAGAGAAGGGCTAGAGGGATAGAAGGCAGGAGGGAGTGGGGCAAGGGCATCATGCTTCCCAACTTTTGTCCCATCATGATATACAGAGGGAAACCATAACATTTTTATGGCACTCAGGCAAAGTGCATTAAGACTATCGGCTGGCTACAGTAACAACTAAACTAAATTCCATGTTTTTCCACTTTTTTAAAGAAAAGACATTGTCAAAAACAGTGTACTAAATCCGGTGGCGATCTAGCAGACCATATCAAAAAACCCTAATTATTTCCTTTGCTCTAGCTCCTGACTTTATAGCTATTTATGCGGAGTTTGGAAGATTTGGAGATGGTTCTCTACTCAGCATTGATCAATCCAATGCGGTAGAGAACTGATAACTTTTTAAAACCATCTGAACCCTGTGGTCCTATGAGACCTCAGCTTAGCCCTACTTGATCAAGCAAGTCTGGGGCTCACTCCTAAAATCAATAGCAGATTTAAGGATCAACCCAGCCCTCTGTTGTTCTATTTACTTCCATGTGGGTTTATTTTGGGTTATTCTTTATCAAAACAGACAGGACTAGAGGAGAAAGGAGGACATTTGATTCAACAAAAGATCTGGAAAAATAATGTTCACAAAATTAAGGAATGAAAGCCACCTTCTTTAATTTCAATATATGGTACTAACTATCAGAAACCATTCATTCATAAAAGCAACAAAACCCTGTCCTCAATTCTAGGGCCAAATTTCATCCAAATAATTTGAAAACTAAATAAAAACACTCATGGTTTAAGCTTTTATCAGCTTACAGAGTAGTCACCCTTCTATACATGGGGTAGGCAGTTGGTACGTCTTTACACAACTCAGAATTGCAACAAATTTTATCAGAATCAGTCACAGCCTTCAAAAGTAATGAGCAGTGATCATGTGAGAAGTGCAGATGCACCAGAAACCACTCGGTCAACTTCCCCAATTCACAAATGAATAAACCACTGGACAGAGTCCCAGTAGAAGAGAGATGACACACACAAATGGGGTAATGGAGAGTTTCTTAAAAGGATTCTTTACAAAGTTGTGGGTAGAGTTTGAGAAAATCAACATGAACAGGCAAACACCCAGGCTTGCCTGCTGCAGGAAGACACTACCATTCCAGGCCTGCCAGGCCCCAAGAGGAGAGAGCCCGAGCTGAGCAGGGCCACCTGTCACGAGAGGCAGCCTTTAGAAGAACACAGTGATTGCCAATGTCCAGCTGCCAAGAAGGAAGTTGAGGAAATCAGTACTCCAGCCTCTCTCTTCTCCTTCCTTGGACCTTGTAGGCCTGTGGGGAAAGGAGAGAGCAGGACTCAGGGACTGAAAGGGCTGCCTAACAGAGGCTGAGAACGTCAGTCCAGGGAAAGGCACAGTCTGAGGTGGCTCTGCAGGGGACACCCTGGAGAACCGGTGTCCTGACCGTGCTCTCCTCCTCCTCAGCTTTGTCCAGTGCTTCTCCTGGACAGTCCCAAATAAAGTTCAGAGGGCAAGGTACACCAGCTGACACAGTCCAAAATTTCAATTTCTCAGGGAACAAAGCCAGGTAGAAAAGAGTGGAGGGTGAATCATTCAACAAGCTCTGATGGGGGACCTACTTCACGCCAGGCACAGCTCTGGGTATTGGAGACAATGGCTATGACCAAGAAAGACCATATCCTTGCCCTCAGGGATCTTACAATCTGCTGCACAGAGACAGATAATAAATAAGCACAACAATTTATATATAAGATAATTACAGGCAGGCACAGTAACTCATGCCTGTAATCCCAGAGCTCTGGGAGGCCAAGATAAAAAGGCCAAACTCAAAAAAGGAGTTTGAGACTAGTCCGAGAAAGAGCAAGACTCTGCCTCTACTAAAAATAGAAAAATTAGCTGAGCATGGTAATGGGCACCTGTAGTCCCGGCTACTCAAGAGGCTGAGACAGGAGGCTCATTTGATTCTAGACATTTGAGGTTGCTGTTATCTACAATGATGCCACTACATTCTAGACTGGGAGACAGAGTGAGTCTGTTTCCCAAAATAAATAAATAAATGCAGATCATGACTAATACATACTATGATAGAAATAAACTGAATTGTACAACAGAGACATTGAGGTAATCAGACTCCTTTCAATAGAGTGACGATTCAAGAAATATCTTGGAACTGAGATCCAAAGGCTGGTCAGGCATGCGAAGGGTCCAGGGAAACTGATTCCAGGCAGGGGACACTCAAGTGTCAAGATCCCAGTGAAGGCCGAGCATGGTGGTTCTTGCCTACAATCCTAGCAGTCTGGGAGCCCGAGGTGAGTAGATTCCTTGAGCTCAGGAGTTCAAGACTAACCTCAACAAGAGTAAGATCCCATCTCTACAGAAAAGTGAAAAGCACCTGTAGTCCCAGCTACTCGAGAGGCTAACGCAAGAAGATCGTTTGAACCCTAGAGTTTAAAGATGCTGTAAGATATGATAACATGGCACTCTACCAAGAGTGACATGGTGAGACTCTATCTTAAAAAAAAAACAAAAACAGTGAGGGTAAGGACTTGGCTGGAGACAAGCAAGTGAGGGGAAGGAAAATCAGTGATGCTATTAAAGAGTTCGGCAGGAATCAGGTCATGCAGGACTAGGGAGGCTCAGGTATGAAGTTTGGATTTGATTCTAAGAGTTAAAAAAAAAAATCAAAGAAGAAAACTTTTTGAGGCAATGGATATCCTAACTACCCCGATTTGATCATTACCTGTTGTATACATGTATCAAAATATCACATGTACTCCCAAAATATCTACAACTATTTTATATCAAATTTTGAAAAAGGAAAAATTTCAAAGCAGGTCACTGACTTGGCCTCATTAGAATGGGGGTAGGATCATATTTGTCGAACCACTCTTGCTAATTGAAGGTTGAAGAACTTTCAAACTCCAATAGGCTTCTAGGAAATCAACAAGAGAAACCCACAGCTACTGAGTCTTCATCAAACAAGACTGGTGAAGAGAAGGCGGCAGAAAAGAGGAGCCACCACCTCTCTCTAACTTAGAATCAAAGCTCAGAAAAAGATACAAATTAGAAAAGGAATTGTCTATATATAATATCACTATATATAGATGACATAATTGCATGTCTAAAAAATTCAACAAAATCAGCTCAAGTTAGTAAATTCATAAACACATCAAAATCCTTTGCCTCCAAATATAGTAACTCTAAATGGGTAGAAATTATGAAGAAAGAAATTTTATCACAATTTATCACTAAATATACATATGTTTTTAAATGGCTTATTGAGTCATATAACCATTTATGGATGACTACAGTCTGATTCTTGTTGGGGAAAACAGACATACTATAGATCAGGGCTAGAAAACTACGGCCTGCAGGCCAAATCTCAGGCAGCCCTTACTTATATAAATAAAGTTCTACTAGAACATGGACCCACAGGTAGCTGTAGCTGGGACTACAGGTGCCCACCACAACACCCAGCTGGTTTTTCTCTTTTTTGTAGAGATGGGATCTTGCTTTTGCTCAGGCTAGTTTTGAACTCCTGAGCTCAAGGGATCTACTCACCTTGGGCTCCCAGACGGCTGGGATTACAGGCAAGAGCTACCATGCTCGGCCTTCACTGGGGTCTTGACACTTGAGTGTCCTCTGGCTAGTATCAGTTTCCCTGGTTGATTTGTTTTTCCCTGGCTGATCATTTACTGCAGGCTATGGTTGTTTTTATACTACAGCAGCAGAGTTGAACAGTTGTGACAGACGTTGTATGGCCTTCAAAACCTAAAATATTTACTATCCAGCTCTTTATAATACAAGTTTGCGGACCCCTGGTATAATTGATTATGTTCTCTAAGCTACCGATGCAAGGGAATCTTCTCTGTCCTCATTCTGCTCCAAACCTGTCCCACCTCTGCAGATGTCAACAGCTACCACCAAGCAAACTCCAACCCTCTTTGCCTTCCATCATCATATGGTACATACCTGGTTCTCCACCCCTTCTGTAGCCCTTCTGAATTTTCCTGCCTGTCTTCTGTTTTTTCCTGTCCTTTAAATGTAATCCTTTTTAGGTTTTCTAATTAGTACTCTTCCTTGGATTAAAACTGTCACTTCACCTTAATATAAAAGACTCCTATAGCTGATCTCAAGACTGGATCCTTCTCCAGAATCAAATACCTAACTCAAAGATATCTACCCAGAGAAATCCATAAACACTTCAGGCTCAGTACATCCAGAACGGAATCTGCCCTCCTCCAGAAGCGTGCTCCCCTGTGATGCAATATGGCCTGTGCTAAGGTCAGAAACCCTGGGTCCTGCCACTCGAAGTCATTTCTGGGCAGACACTAAGTTCTGTCTCTTTTGTGTCAGAGACAAATAAGGCCCTTTCTCTCCACCACCATGACCACTGATCTGGCACTTCTCACCTGGATGTGGCAATAGTCCTTGAGAGAATCCCTGGAGAGATTATGTAGTAGACCTCGTGGAGAAGGAAACTCAGCAAAATGAGAAATCTCTCCAAAACACACATGATTTCATCGCTCGGTTGCTCAGAAACCTTGTAGGGCTCTCAGAATGGAACCCAAAGTCTTTCTTGTGACTGTCAACATTCTGTAGGCGCTGATCAGTCACTACCTTTCTGGCCTTCTCCCTCGCCACTGTCCACACACTCGGCCCCACATCCCAGCCAAACAGGGTTATTTACTGTGACACCCAGACATACTCTGTGATTTTCCCCCTGCAGCTTCTTGCCTTTGCCTCAACTCAGAATGTTCTTCTCTTTTCCTCCAGGAGAACAAATAGACAAGAATATCAAAGGATTTTTTAAACAAGGGAAAACTGGTACTAAATTATATTATGAGGCACAGGAGCAGAGGAGTCAGGGATGGGGTTCTTCAAATCAAACCCCAAACTGCTGTTAACCAGCTGCTACATCCCTCCCGCCTTCACAGTTAGCTCATCAGCAGAATGAGAATAATACTACCTTCCTTGCAGGTCTGCTAGGAGGATTAAAAAAGTAAGACATGGTAGGCACACAGCAGGTGCACAATAAGCATTATTTAACACATCTAAGATACTTTCTATGTGTAAGTAAACTACTTAATAACTGAAAGTTAGTGAGTCTCAGTGCTGATTTGTGGGACTGCTGGAGGTACAGTATATAATTAACTATCTCTCTGATAAACAATCTCACAATCAACAAAAAAAATGCCATAAAATTTCTCTTGTTTGAGTCTTTTACCTCCATTTCTGAGGATATTTCCCCCACTGAAGGGCAGCATTTAAGCTGTCTACACAAAAACTTTGTTAGCAGTACTATTTGTAAGAGTGAACACTTTGAAACCATCTGATATATTCAATAGTTGGGAATGGACTCCACAAATTCCGGATGCAGCAGGGTTCTGGCACATTGCCTGGAACTCAGAGGCTTCAATAAAGGGCCTTTCCCTTCCCTTTCCCCTTTGTACTCTAAGTTCCTACTTTGTATTGTTGATAAATCTATGAATAAATACAAGAATAAATGTGTGAATGACTTAAAATATTTGTTAAAACTCCCAGAGGATATGCCCTATAAAAAACAGAGCAGCCAAAGTCTAGCACCCAATTTTTATTATATCCCAGGATCAAGGTCCTTCCATGGAAAATACTTGTTTGAAGTTATAGTTGCAGTCTAGAGAAAAAGATTATTTTCATTTAAGGAGTGCATGAGATCTCAGCCTCTGCTTCCAACTTCAATTGACAACTTCCCATGTAGAAGGAGGATCAGCTAATACCTGAGATATTCTAAAATCTTTCCTTTCTGCAGCAAAAATGGGGAAAAAAGAAATCTCGCTCCATTATGGATGAACAAAAACCAAACATATTTAGTTCCTAGAAAATGAAATCCAAAAGAAACCAAAGAGGCAAAAGCTAAAGTTGGGGTGGTGCTGGCCATCTTGGCAGTTTTTACTGGTTAAGGACTGCCTATTTGGGGAGGTAGAAAATGTGATCTCACCGCTTGTTTCTGCTCTAGAGAATCCAACTTGGGCCTACTTTTCTTTGAGAGCCTGTGTTTGGTTTCAGGCCATTTTTCCTGGCAGTTATACGAAGGAAATAAAAAAGGAGACGTATGACCTCACCTGCTCCAGTACCTCCGCCTGACAGAGGAGTGAGCTTTCCTGTGCTTTGCTTTCTTTCACTGATTCATTTCATGATAATGGAAAACACATTCTCTCAAAATGAGGGAACTATAAGCAAATGTATAGCTCTCTAGGGTACACATTTACAAATACAGATAGACTTTCTATCTTTAGTAACTGCAAAGGGTTTCAAGAAAGGCAAATTAAGATATTTTGACCAGTGACTCTAAACCTTTTTTTTGGTCACAGATCCCTCTGAGAATCAAATGCAATCTATGAACTCCCTTATCAGAAAAAAAAACTGCACATACACAACCACATTTGTATGTGTTTTAGGGATTCCTGAGATCCTTAAAGTCGGTTGACAGTCTCTAAGTTACGAATTCCTGCCCTAATTAAAGTTTTTCTAGTTGAAAATTTTCCCAGGTGGTTGAGACCAGAAGAGTATTCCATTACTCAATTAAATAATAGAATTTCAGAACCTGAAAATGAAGTTAAGATCTCTGCTTCAAATATCTGCAAAGGTCAATTGTAGTTTTTTGCTTTTTGGTAGTGGTGGAACTCCTTTCAAATGAAATCTTCTGCAGAACACTCATATTTAAAACAGATAAACATAAAACAATTCTGTTCCCAACAGAAAGATATGATAAATGTATGTGGGGATGAATATCCTAATTACTTTGATTTGACCATTATATGTTGAATACATGTATTGAAATACCACTCTGTATACCATTAATATGTACAATTATTACATATCAACTAAAAATAGAAGGAAAAAATTAAGCTATTCTAATTGATAAAGATGCCAGACACCTGGATGCCCATTGTTCAGCTGCCCTAATGGTACTTCTGACTCTGAGGACCCTGCCCTGGGCCTGCTCCACTGGTCTACCAAGCCATACTTGGGCCACTTGGTCACCAGTACCATCCATATGCCCAGCTAGTCCTAATAAGCACCGGCTGTTCAGAGAAACTTAACACCCCAGAACATACCTATTTCTTGGCCCAGCTGAGAGGACTTCAGAGATCCTGCTGAGGAGACAACAGCACACCTGCCCCAAGGCCCAGCCTTGGTCCTAATGTTCTCCTTGGGCAGGTATCCCTCCCACAGGGAGGTGTTGAAGGGAAAATCTGTGGCCTCCACCATGGACACGTTCACGTGGTCCCGGAGGTGACAGCGCAGGGCCTCTACACTGAACTTGACACCTGGCCCAGGCCCCTTATAGGACACTTTGTACTTGTTCATGTTGAGATAATTCTTCCAGATCTTCTGCAGCCTGGGGATAAGGTTTTTGGAAGAGCTGTCCTTGTTCCACACCTGGAAGAGGGCCTCTGGTTTAGCCTGGGTTGGGCCCCTGAGGCTGCTGGGGGCCTGGATGCCCCTGTGGGTGTCCCAGGTGCCGCTCAATGACTCAGACTGGGACTCAGACCCTGCAGCCGGTTTCTCCAGACCCTTCGATGCCTGGAATTCCTTGCCTTGAAATTTAAAGGAATTATAGTAACACCCTTTCTTCTTTTCCTTCCATACAAAGATGACTGCGAACAGGAGAAAAGCCAGGACACAGCAGCTGAATTTTTTCTTCAGGTTGGTAAGAATCATAATGAAGACGTGTTCAGGGAAGCCACTTCGTTCTTAGCAGGAAAACAAGCCTTTAAAAAGTGGGACAAGGAAAAAAAAGGATGTAAAGAAAATCCCAAAGTGCCCTGAGGTTGGGACAATGGCCCAAGCGATGGACTTTGAGTAGGGAGGCTTCAATTCCAGCCCTGGTCCACTTCCTGCCAGCTGGGCAACCCTAAGCAACTCTCAAAACCTCTAGCCTTAGTGTAGACTTTGAACGCAGAGAACATTCCCTCAGATACTCCCTTCTTCCTCTCTGAGCCATGAACACTTTCTATGTCTTTCCACCATTAATTTTTATAGGCTGAATCTTAGTTTCTTGTTGCCATGGTCTACCTCACTGACTGCACTCAGGTTCTTGAAATCAGAAACCACATCTTAGACATCATTTGGTTCCTAGAGCCCTAAACCATTATATAAAAGCACGCATGCTTGAGAAAAGAATACAAAGGAAGCAGTTTGCCCTTTCTACATCACAGAACCCAAACTCTCTAAAATCTTTTTTTTTTTTTTTTGTAGAGACAGAGTCTCACTTTATCGCCCTGGGTAGAGTGCCGTGGCGTCACACTGCTCACAGCAACCTCCAGCTCTTGGGCTTAAGCGATTCTCTTGCCTCAGCCTCCCGAGTAGGGGGACTACAGGCGCCCGCCACAGCGCCCGGCTATTTTTTTTGTTTGTTTTGCAGTTCGGCCGAGGCCGGGCTTCAACCCGCCACCTTCGGTATATGGGGCCGGCGCCCTACTCGCTGAGCCACAGGAGCCGCCCCTCTCTAAAATCTTAAGTGATCCAGCATTCTTTTAAAATAGCTAGAAAAAGCTCTCTGGCCATGCATGATGCCCCAGATGTGCAGTGCTTCTCTCTAAGGGCTGTGATGTTGAACTCATGCATGAGAAGACGCCTAAGCCTTAGATTCACAACATAATATTCAGTTTTGTTCAGTGCCCCCACCCAAGAGCACTATTGAGATAGGAAGGTGACTCACCTCATGATAGAGGGTAGGAAATCTGGTTAAATAGTAGATGCAGCCAATTAAAGAAATAGATTTTAATTTTATTTTATTTCACCATAACCAGGATCACCATGAGAAACACTCCACAGAGCACCATGCATACCATAGTCTAATGTAAAGGGTATCTCCTGAGATGTGCAGAAGGGCCTGGGCCACCACTAGCCAGGAGGTGTTATGTAGCCTCTCCATTGTCACAGACAAGCAACTTGTGCCTCTCAGAGGTTAAGGGAAGTGCCCAAGATGACAGAGTTCAAATCTGAGCACACTTGATTCCATAACCCACATCCTTTCCACTACATCATGTGTGGAACTGCTGACAGTTCTGGGAAATAGATTTTACTAAGCAAATAGCACCTGAATAGCTCTCTTTCTGTCTGAGTAAAGACCGACTTTGTTTTCCCAGAATTTATTGTGTAACTGAATGGAAGTTGGAAGCACTTTGAACTCAAACAATGTCTGCATCTTTTAGAAAACATTACATTCTTTCCTCAACCACTAGGTTTATTTGCTATAATGAGTTAAAGCAACTTCCACCAGGGTTTTGTATCAGGGGTCCAAAATCCCTTCCCACAGAGCCTACCCCTAAGGATGTCTGGAACAAGGCAGTAGAATAAGGGACTGGGTATTTACAACAGCTGGTTTCTTGTCATTTTTCCTGGGTAAGTCACTTTACATTTCTACCCCTAACTTTCTGTAGAATAATCCCATGTATCTCTGTCCTATCTGGTGCACAGAGTGTTGGGAGCACCAAACAAGAAAATGATGTTGATGCCCTTGAAACAGGTAAGCAGAAAGGCACAGGAGGTATCTGAAATGAGGAGCACAGTGCCTCAGCACAAGGGCCCTTGTGGGGTTGACGTAGCAGTGGAAGATGGCAGAGTGCAGTACCAGCCATCACTCAGCAGCCTTTGCTCAGGCTATGCATCTACGATTCTTTCATTAACTGGCATCCAGACAATTCTCGGAGGCCACTCTCAGTACCAAGTAAAGTGGTACTTGCCACTCGCCTGGATTTCAGGAAGTAGGGGCTCTGGGGATGATGGGTTCCCACCTTGGGCTGCTAAAATTTTGGAAGGAGTGAAATGCACATAGAGGAAGAAAAATTCGGACATAAGATCATAACATGGGAGGTAGGGTATTGTTGTTTTATTAGAAAACCAAGGAATTCAATTACCACAGATCCCCAACACAGCTATTCACATGGCCACAGGACAGCTGAAGGAGAACCAGAGGACAGGGAAAGCAGCATGGGAGGAGGGCCTGCCACTGGGTGGCCCTCCACCTGGACTCTCTCTTGAGTTTTACCATAACACTATGGTTGAGATATGGACAATCCTATTTTAGGAGATGAAGAAAATGGGGATTAGCAAGGTTGGCAGGGTTTCTCCAAGGGCACTAGCTAATCAGTGTCAGAACCAGGATTCCAAGCCAGTTCTGTCTGACTCTAAAAGTTCATGGACTTTCCATTAAAAGACAGGCACCTGTGATGTGTGACAATGAAAAGTCAGTGTTAACCCAACAGGACTCAGAAATCAGGGTCCCTAGAGAGGTAACTCGCTCTGTCAGAAGTTGCAGACAGCCACCTCCACCACCAGCTCTGTGCCAACCATCACCACCATGCCACTTGGGAAGCCCTTTCTCATTAATCAGGTCTCAGGAACCCACTAGCATCTGAGAGATAAGCAGAACAGACTTTATGAGCTCTATTTATAGCTAAACACAGTGACATTTTGGAAACGTAAGTAATTTTCAAAACTGCAGTAGTGATTTGGAAATAGTGGACTTACAACTTGACTTTTTCATGCCTTAGTGAAAGAGATGGAAGGAGGGGCCTCATTTAAGCACCAGGGTAATGCACAGGGAGGGACTGCCCAGCACCTACTCTCCAAGGCAGAGGTTTCTCAGGAAAGAAGAGTACTCCCAAACAGCCAGGCCCAGCATCTGTCCCGCAATCACCAAATGGCCTCAGCCTTCACAGCCTGTTCCTCGTCGTGGCCTCAGAGCACTCATGTCCATGTCAGAGCTCACAGGTTACCTAGGCATCACCCTTGCTTGAGGCTCCAAGTCTACAAAGTGGCTGGAGTTTCTGCTCACAGGCACCCAGTACTGCAAGACACCTTTCTCATCTCCCAAGCTGCTCTAAGGACACAGAGACTGAAGAAGTTTCACCTAAACTAGCCTAAATGAGGAAAAATAGTAGTGAGTTCATCTCCACAAATTCTTTGGAAAAACACACCACGCTTCAAATTTTCCAACCACACCAGATGTGTTTCTTCAGCCTCCAGGTATGTGCCCGCTGCCTTCTCTCCCCTGGTCCATTTGCCTGTTAGCTCCCACACCATTACCTTTCTGCTTCTGCAGGTTGGTGGAGATCACCTCCCCTTTAGCACTATCCCTGCTCCCTGCTGCTGGCAACCAGTGTTTGCTGTTCATGCCTGACCTCACTCTTAAGAACTCTTGGCATCATTTCTAAAGTCCCAGTCTCCAGCACACGTCTGAAACAGAGTAGGTAGTTAATAAAGGATTACTGAACTGATAAAACTGTATCAACAAATCCCTACAATCACAATGAGGCTTCTAGAAGAAGAATTCAATTCACATTGGCACCTGCAGAGACTAAGCCAACACCGAGCCAGCAGAAAGAAATGCTCAAAGTAAAGACTCTTGTCCTGATTCACTCATCACAACATTCTCAGTACCAGTTTCAGTGCCTGGAATATAGGAGGTACTTAAAGATGGTTGAATGAATTACAGAAAAACTCTCATTTTAAAATTGTAGCTTACAGAACTGGACAACTACCTATCTCCCTCCCAAACCCTCTCATTGACTTGGTAGTCAAAAAGGACTTAAAAAACAAACCAACGAACAAAAACCATAAAGAAGACAACAAAGCCAGAACCAGACACTGAGATCCTGAAACTCCTGGGCAGCACACTCTAGCACTCCATTTTTTATTCTGGAATGAACCCCTTTTCTAGCCCCGCCTCTACGTGCTCCTTACCTGCTTCTGGCTAATCTCCCTCTAGGTTCTCAGGAACTATCAGTGTGCTCCATGAGAGGGAGGCTTGCTTTATTAGGCCTGGAGGCCAAGGCTCATTTTTCTCAGGATGATCAAAAAGCATCTGCAAAGGCAAAAAAAGAGAGAGAGAGAAGGTGAGAGCTATTTTCCAGCAGAGGCAGAGTTAAACATTAATAAGATGTATAGTGCT
Organism: Arctocebus calabarensis; assembly: GCA_963573935.1. NCBI lineage: Eukaryota > Metazoa > Chordata > Mammalia > Primates > Lorisidae > Arctocebus > Arctocebus calabarensis. The sequence continues at coordinate 37,856 of CAUYON010157628.1, forward strand.
TCTGTAGTCCTGGCTGTGACTCAATCTGGGGAGCACTGAGGGCTCAGAAAAGACAGAAGAGCCTATTGCAAGTGTAATCTTTGGATCTGTGAACAGCACAGAGAGCCTAGAAATAGATGCCAAATAAGAATGACTAGAAAGATAAAACAGGTACCAGTTGACTCACCTACGAAGAACAATGGTTCAATCTCTGGCGTGCAGATAAAGAGAGCAATTAGGTTCATCTCAAAATAAACTCCAGACATATTTTTTAAAAAATATTTATTTTCAAACAATATTTAATGATATGTCAAAGTTTAATCTGCAGAATTTTAACTGGAAAAAAAGGGTTACAAAACTGTGAATACTATCCAAATTCAGAAAAAAAAGTACATTAGAAAATGCACATGAAAAGAGAAAATATTAGAAAAACATGCACCCAGGATAGTACACTAATAGGGTGTTTTCATTTTCTAGAACTTTGTTATTTATATTCCAAAATTTCTAAAATGTGCATGCATTATTCTTTAAGTTTGAAAAAATATGAAAAACATGAATAAAGCTAAATCTATCATTCTGTCTTTGTCAGTTCTTTCTTCTTTGGATGCAGTATAGAAAAATAGCAAAGAAAAAAGTTTAATACATTCACTTGCAAGAAAATTCTAAACTTTGTACAATGAAAAACATCATAACTACAATAAGAGGGAAAAGAGGGTCACGGTATAAAAAGGATTAATAAGCCTCCCCAAATAAAGAAGTAATTGGTGTGAACAGACAAATCACAAAATAAAAAACGCAGTTAACAAACATATTATATTATGGTTAATTTTTAGAGAGGCATGAGAGAGGCAGTTAGAATAATAAAATATTGGTTTGCAGGATTTATATTGGTCACAATTTTCAAAATGATTAATAATCATTGCTGGTCAGATTGTAGTGAAATTAGTGTGCATTCAAAGGAGAAATGTAAATTAATTTCACCTTTCCAGAAAGTATTCAAGACATAGAATTAAAAGCTCATGACCAAGCGGTGCCTGTGGCTCAAAGGAGTAGGGCACCGGCCCCATATGCTGGAGTTGGCGGGTTCAAACACAGCCCTACCCAAAAACTGCAAAAAAAAATAAAAGCTCATGACTATTGACCAAGTTTAAAGAGTGAATAAATAAATAATTCAAAAAAATAAAACAGATTATATACTTCAGTTTTGCCACATGTAAAATGATTCCATACCTTACATAGTTGTGGTAAGAATTGAAAGAGGATTAAGAATATAAGTGATGTGAGTTCCATAAAGCAAGATGTCATATGTATAAGAAAGAAAAGTTTTTCATTTCACATTGATTTATAATGGTGAAAATCTGTTAACATTTAAGCTTCCAGCAATAGGGAAAAAGCTAAACTATGATATATCCACCTGAGAAAAAAATATATAATTGTGTATGAATTTATATAGCAATGGAGGAGAAAATCTTTAAAATATTATAAGAAAAACAAAATAGAAAATGTTACCTGTGCACACAACAGAGTGACTAAAAGTTATACTTGTCCAAATAGTTGAGACCTGAAAGCAGTTAGTCAGCAAACTGATTCACTTTCATCATATGACTTCCTTTGCTATTCTCATTATGTTAGCTGAATAATTAAGGCAAAACTATTTGGGACAATACTGAAAATACATTTCAACCTTGTGTATCAATTTGCACAATATTGGGTTGGCCTTGAGGCCTGTCCTAAGAGATCTAGCATTCCCAGAACCAAGAGGAAGCACGTGGCCATACTGGCTTTACCCTACAAACAAGGAGAAAATCCTCTGTTGAAGCTTAGGAGTTCAGGTTGGGAGACCCCCAGCTTTCCATGACCAGGAGGCAGGTAGGCAGGCCCAAGGCATAAGCTCCAAGGCAAAAGTCAGAAATGCCATTCTTTCCTTGTCAAAAAATTCCAGGCTCTTCTTAGCAGCTCAGAGAAGAACTGGTTCCTAGGGCAGCCTCTTTGGAAAGTCAGAAAATATCTCTGATATCTATCCCTCTTTTTGTGGTGTGAATTTCCTCTGTGGCATGAGCATATTTAATTATGTATGTATTCGTATTGGTATTTGATTACTGTCTATCCCTGTCTACTAAAAATGTAAGCTCCAAGAGTAGGAACTTCCATCTCCATTGAGTATCTCTAGATGCTAGATGAGTGTCGGCACATAGTAGGCACTCAACAAATATTTGTTGAAAAAATAATGGTGGGAAGGTTGCTAGCTCTTATCTCAGGCATCACTGATGCAAGAGGCTCTTTCTTAGCTTCCTATACAGAGGACTGCGGGCAGTCATTGACCTTTGCAAGACAGCTCTTGCCGGTGAATGATGATTTCCTGCCATCTCCCAGTGCAGGAGCTGCTAGGACATGAGGGTTTCATTTGAGTTCAACCCATAGACATCAGAAGAGAGCACTAATCCCCAGCTCTTCCTCCCTCATGTCAACTGCATTTGCTGGGAAAGACTTGCCCTCTAAGAAGATAAAAATCACTCCCCGTTTTTAACTTGCAAAGAAACATAACCTGCAAAAACAAAAGTGCTGCAACTGTCATATCTAGATCTACCATAGGTGATGAGGGCCTTTCAAAAATAGTCACTGCTGCTGATGAGACAGTAACACTGGTGATCTTCAACCAGATACAGAAGCAGTAACAGAACCCCCAACTTTCTGGGTGAAAAACTTCAGTAATCACAACAATAATAGCTACCATTTATTTAGTACTAGCTGTGAGCTAAGCACTGATAGTTAAGAATACAAGCTTTAGAATCAGACTGATCAAGGCAAGTGTGCTAACTCTGCCTCTGAGCAGGTATTCAACCTTCAACAAGTTACTCAATCCTAAGACTCAAGACTTAGCACTTCTTTATCTTAAAATGAGAATAATAATAACAGGTCCTATCTCATAGGTTATTTACAGAATCAAGTAAGATAATACATCTAAAGGGATTGCAACAGAGTCTGTGACAAATATTTTACACATTATTTACTCCTGACTACCTCATCCTCTGTGGATACCATTACTAGCTCCATTATACAAATGGGGAAACCGAGACAGAGAAGATAAATAACTTGCCCCGATTTAGTCAAGTGGCGCTCCAAAAGTCCCAGGCTTTTTCATGCCTTTGTAGCTCTACATGTGATGTTCTTTTGCTAGGAATGCCTTTTCCAACCCTGTTTCCATAGGGCCACAACCAGCCTCCAATATCAGCTCAGGTGCCCCTTGACTCTGAAACCTTTCTTGGCCTCACAGAGATCAATATGACCCCACAGTTCCTGTTCTGCCCTCAGCAGACTAGACAAACATTTATCAGTCAGCAGGCCTATCTTGACCAGATTGAGAATTTAAAACATATCTCAGGTCCCCTGCATCTAGCCAGGCTCTGGGCCATAATTAGGAAATGCTCAGTCACCTCTGAATGAAAAAATGAAGCTAGCTCCTAGCACTATCCTGCCCCAACCAGTGGCCTTTGAATGCTAGAATCATCCCCACCCAACCCTGCCCATCCCCTTTGATTGCTGGCGTCTCCTTCACAACACTGTCACTACAGATGTTCACTTGTCTGTACTGAATGCCAGGGAATTTACCATCTTCCCAGATGGCAAGTGGCTGTGGGAGTAGCTCTCCCTCTCAGAAAGATCCTAAAATTAAGGGAAACCAATTGCCTATAAAAATAAACCCGGTGGTTTAAGCTCTATTGTCTAGAGCTACACTGACTCCGACAGAGAATCTCTGGCACGTGTTGAGCTCATCATGCTCTTTGTCAGGCTCAACGTTAAGAACTTCACGTGCATGGACTCATTTCCTCCTTGCCACAACCCTGCGCAGGAGACACCGCCGCCGACTACCCCAGACCTCTTGCCAAGACCATCTGCACTCCCACCTAGGAAACTCCTCTTTACTCCTTAGATCAGCAGTTTTCAACCTGTAGGTCACGTCCCCTTTGTAACAATGAAAATACATCCTGCATATCAGATATTTACATTACAATTCATAACAGTAACAAAATTACAGTTATGAAGTAGCAACAAAAATAATTTTATGGTTGGAGGTCACCACAACATGAGGAACTATATTAAAGGGTTGTAGCATTAGGAAGGTTGAGAACCACTGCCTTAAATGGCTTACTGTAACTGTCCTCAATATTATTTCTGTCGTAACTTACAGTGACATTAATATCTACAGATAGGAAATCCCAGCCCTCCGCTTTCACAGTTCTTTGATCTCCTTAGTCCCAAGGACTATAACCTCAGTCACTCACTCCCAGGGTCATGTCTCAGATCCTGGTATGTCCCAAAATATATGCTCCCCTCCATAATTTTGATTTCAGTCAGTCCCTCTCCAATCGCTGCTCCTGCCTCTGCGACTTATTCCAACTAGTACACTACCCCCAATAAGCTTCTGTGGTTAATCAAACTACCTGCTCACTGTTCCCCACTTTCCTCATATCCTTACCTCTCTTCCTACTCAGCTTAAATTCCATGGTCATTCAAATGAATCCTTCTCTCTCTCTTATCACATGTGGTTGGCTAAAACCCAATCTTGCTTAATTTCAACTCTCTGTCCTGCTACCCACCTGCAACCGAGCAACTGAACACAGCTAGGGAAAATCACACCAGGATGCCTACTGATTTCACTTCCAGTGAATGATCACTGGGTGCCAGTAGGTCCTTAGCTCCTCAGCAATCACATGCTACCTTCTCTGTCTGGTTATCTCTCTCCCACACAACTACCACTTGACCTTCCCCTTTTAAATTTCACTCTCCCCTGAATTCATCTCCCCTGATGAATATGCGACTTGTTCATGGAGAAAACAGAAGCTACCAGATTAGAACTTCCTCAAAACCCCAGCACAACCCACTTTATCTTCATTTAAGCCCATACATCTCGTCACTATAAATTAACTGGCTGTGTCCAAAACTGGCAATAACCAACACTTGTCCACCAGACCCTACACACTCTTGTCTACTTAAGGAAATAATTCTAGGAAAACTCCTATTTTCTTCTGCACCAAGTAAGTATTTCTCTCTCGAGGATTAGACATGCTGCTGTTCTCCTATCTTAAAAAACCAAAATAAAGCCCGTGATTCAGGCAACCACCACCTGACCCCTATCACCCTGTCTGTGCCTTCTGATGGGAGGCAATAGAAAGTACATAGTACCACCTATGAAAAACTGTTGCCCAGGCTCAGCACCCATAGCTCAGTGGGCAAGGTGCCGGCCACAAACACCAGAGCTGGCAGTTTCAAACCCGGCCCTGGCCTGCTAAACAACAATGACAACTGTAACAAAAAAGTAGCCAGCATTGTGGTGAGTGCCTGTAGTCCCAGCTACTTGGAAGGCTGAGGCAAGAGAATCGCTTAAGCCCAAGAGCTTGAGGTTGCTGTGAGCTGTGATGCCACGGCGCTGTACCAAGGGCAACATAGTGAGACTCTATCTCAAACAAAAAAAAGAAAAAGAAAAATTGTTGCCCCAAATGTTTAATTTGGATATTATCAAGCTTTAATATATAATTCTGGTTTTTAGGAAATACCAAAGGAAGCAGAACAAGTTAAAAAGCACTATATGGAAGTTATCACAAAAATCCAGAAAGCAGGACTTCTTATAAGACAACTGAATTGGTTTCATTAACAAGGCAATGGGCATGAAAAACCAATGGCTTAAAAGACATAACAATAACACACAATACATAGACCTTGTCTGAATCTTAATTTGAACAAAACACTTTTAGGCATAAATGGGGACATTGCAATATAGATTGGATATTATATAATATTATGAAATCTCTGTTAATTTTGTTAGGTATAATAATGATATCATGCTTATATATATTTTTTAATAAGTCCTATGAATTGGAAGAGGTAAGATATGAAATCTACTTTAAAATAGTTGATCAAAAAGTAGATGAAGCAAATATAAGAAAAGGCAATGCCATTTTTTTTTTGAGACAGAGCCTCAAGCTATCACCCTGGCTAGGGTGCCTTGGCGTCACAGCTCACAGCAACCTCCAATTCCTGGGCTCAAGCGAGTCTCCTGCCCCTGCCTCCCAAGTAGCTGGGACTACAGGCGCCTGCCACAACGCCCGGCCATTTTTTGGTTGCAGCCGTCATTGTTGCTTGGCGGGCCTGGGCTGGATTCAAACCCGCCAGCTCAGGTGTACGTGGCTGGCCCTTAGCCCGTTAAGCCACAGGCATCGAGCCAGCAATGCCATTTTTTAAGATATATTCAAATTAAGCTATTTGAGAAACAAGAGAGATTTACAAACTCCTTTGTTCTCAGATGATAATATGTTGGGAATGGGGAAAGTTTAAAAGAGCTCAAAGAAAAAAGTTAGGATAGACAATTATTTGTTTTTCTAAAGGAATTAACTGAAAAAGACAAATTACTTTATCAAAGTCACATAAGTAGCCATTATATAAATTCTAAATAAAGTTCATTTCCTCGCCGTTCCCCCTGAGCTTCTTGACCTCATTCCTCCTCCCAGCCCCTGCCCAATTTCTCTCTTTTTGACTATAAAACCTCGGGAAGTAGTGACTATAGTAAACGCTTCCATTTTCTGTCTTCCCATTCTCCCGTGCACCCACCCCAGCCAAGCTTCCCATCTCACAAACCTGCTCTTGTCAAAGTCCATGACCTCTGTGTTGCTAACCAAGTGATCAATGCTTGCTCTTCTCCATGGTCAGCCCACTAGCAGCTGGTCACTCCTTACTCCTCCATGCATGACCCTACCTGGCTTCTTAAACCTACACTTCTGATTTTCTCCAGCTCACTGGTTGAAATGCCCCAGGACTGTGCTTTGTTCTGCCTACACTCAGTCTCCACGGGTTGTTAGTATCTTGTGGTCTGTTCCGATTGCCCAGCCCACAGTGTGCATGCAGTGCATGTTTACGGCAGTGCACTAAAATGAGTTCAGAAAGCAGGTTCTGTCGCTGTGTTTCTCTACAAAGGAAGCCTTTGAAAATGTTTAAATAAAAAAAAAGGCGGTGCAGAAATAGAGTGGCTGGAATAAAATATCATACTCACTTCACTACTTACCCTCTCATCTACTCTCCTTGGAGGGGACACAGCATGGCAGGGCACACTGACTCTCAGAGCACATCAGAATTTTAAAACTTGTTAAAATGTAGGTTCTTGAATCTGTATGAATCATTCTCATTCAAATAATCTGATGGGTGGAGGTGGGGGGACTGTGAGCGGGGACGTAAATCTGCATTTCACAACCACTCCCCAGGTAATTAACTCAGAAGCAAGTGGTCAAGTCTATACACCACACTCGAAACAGGCAGCAGAGGACAGTGTTACTCAAAAAGAGAGCTGTAGGTAAGAGCAGGCCTGAGGAAGCTTTGGACAATCGGGCAAGAAAGGTACAGAAAGTGAGTGTATGTAACTTTTACACATTTAAGAGTAATTTAATAATTTGCAACGTGGGGCTTGGATTGTGAATGCCCTTCTTTTCATTTCCTTCTCCTAGAATCCATTTTTATTGTATTTTACAAAACTATTGATGCATGACAAATTGGGGAAAACATCAGTTCTTTGCCACCAATAGTTTGAGAAGCTCTGGGTTTGGAGAAAGAGCTCACTCAGCTGTCATCTCAAAAACCTAGATTCTCATCCTGGCTTTTGTACCTGTCAAGTTACATGGGCTTAAGCTAGCTCATTAACTTCTGTGAGCCTTTTGTCTTCATCTGAAAGTATGGATAATAATGCCAAAAGGTTTGCTTCTGCAGGGTTGTGGTGACAATTTAATGACACATGTTATCAGTTTGTTTGGGCTTAAAATTATTGAGCTTGTACTATGTGCTACGGACTTTACAGTGAGTGAAGTTCCTGTAATTCGGAGTTGAGTGCTGTCATCACAGGCCTCACAGAGTCAATGCCCGGCTCCTCTGAACTCTATCAAGTGGGAGCTGGCACAGGTCAAAACATTAATATTTTTGTAGACATGTTTGACAGTCACTATTTTGCTCACAGGTGCAGCAAAGATCAGAAATGTGATAAGTTACCAAGAAACTTAACAGCTAGTGAATCGGAAAAGGGAGGGAGTGGAAGCCATGAGAGAGACTCCCCGTCTGAGAAGCTGCGACTGTTTCCAAGTGTTTACCTGAGTGAGGACTGACTGCAAGGGTGGGTGATGGTGGGGACGGGAGATGCTGCCCAGACCAAAGCCCTGAAGATAAGTCAGCTTTCATTCCTGCCTGACCCAACTATGTGAGACGCGGGCTGCAAAAACAGTCTCTTACCAGATACTAAATCTTTTCCCAGCCAGGCAGGTACTGATGGAGAAGATAATGAAGAAACGCCCGAGTGCATTTCCCCAGAAGTTGTCTAAGAGCCTGGAGGACAGAATTTTGTGTGGGTGCTGAGTCGGCACCACGTACAGGGTAGTGTCCCTGACCAGAGCCAGCCCCGCGGAAGAGATAAGGAGAGCGCTGAACTCAGAATTAACAGAGCCACAAGGCCATTTGCTACCATTGTCAACCTTGACCCCTTCAGACAGCCATACATTTGTAGAAAAATCTGCCTTCCTATTTGACAGATGCCTGGTGACAAGCAGGCTGCTTACATCCCAGGATCCCCCTCGTACATAACGTCCACTCCCCCCACAGCCCCGGCTCCAGCAGGCTTGGCCCCGCCTCACCACAGCAAAGACCACTCTGCGCTCCGCTCCGCTGCACAAACCAGAGGCAGGCAAAGGGCAGGGCGCCCGCAGGCCTAGGCGAGGCTTGAATTAACACCGCACCCCCCCAGGCAGCACGCCCACCCCTGCTTCCTGCGACCTCCCCCGCAGGCTACAGCACACGCCACCTCTGCGAGACAGAAAAGAAAACCGGGTGCTGCCTCCTCCGGAAGAGAACTCTGTCCCTTCGTGCTAACCTTGACTCTCTCCCACCACTCTCCTTTATTCCTGGGGGAATTTAAAACAAATGCCGGACTTTATCATCAGTTCCCTCATAGCAGCTCGGCCCGGCTGAGGTTCCACCGAAAAATAAAACCCTAGGCTTTTCACCAAGGCTGCCGGCTGGCCTGGCAGACAGCGTGTCCTGGTCTGACCAGAGCCCTTCACTGGCACCTACCACAGCTTGGGTCCAAATTGGACCCCAAGCTCTCAGGAGATGCGGGTCCTCGGGGCCGCTTCATCGTGGGACTTCGGGCTGCGGCAGCTGGGCGGCCGCAGCAGCGGGAGAACAGAACCTCTGGACGGAGCCTTGCTGGGAAGTTTTGCTAATTTGTGGCAGCTGGACAATGATCCTCATTAACCTCTGTCTGTCAGCGTGATCGTCACATAACTTCACTGCGTTCTTGAGCCTCGTGGGCCTCTAGGCGAGATGGCCCTTCAGCTACGACGCCCATGACTCCTCCTCCGTGGGATATTCCACAGCGCAGGTATCAGCACCTCGCCAAGGTGGGGGAAGGAGAGGCCAGTGTATCCTCCCCTGCCGTGACTCTGACATCAGCCATTGACAGGACAGATAAGGCTCCAGCGGTGAAGGCTAAAGCCACCTATGGCATCATGAATTCTCTGATCATAAAACAGACCCAGAAGAGCGTTCAGCGTTTTGAGCAACAGGCAAGGCTGAGAGATGCTAGTTACACACCCCACAGGGGCCTCACCACCAAGGAGACCAAGTACCTTCGAGTGGCAGAAGCACTCCACAAATTAAAACCACAGAGTAGAGAGATGACAAAAGCAGAGAAGCGGCCTGCGTCAGCCCAGTCCTCCCCAAGCAGCACCCCTCGTTCTTCACCCAAGGGGAGGCCCAGAGGCTGCTTCACTTCCGGTTCTTCCACAGCTTTACCTGGCCCAGATCCTAGCATCATGGATTCTGGAAGTGGGGATAAGGACAGAAACCCACCAGATAAATGGAGCTTCTCTGGACCAAGAGCCCTCCAGAAGTATGATCCAAGAAGTTTTACCACCCAGGCCTACCGAGGAGCCCAGAAACCCTCTCCAATGAAACTGATCCGAGCCCAGGCCACTTGATGGCTGAAGATCCAGCAGCCTTCAAGCCACCTAAGATGGACGTCCCAGAGATGGAAGGCACGAAACAACCCCACAGACCCATATTCTTAAACCCTGTGCCTTGGATGTGCTCACACCCACTGGCTTCTAGAGCTCTTTCTGGTCCAGGGATTCTAGATACCTCACTTCTTTTTTACCTTGGCTCTGGCATAGGAAAGGTATATTTTTTAAAAACTCTTAAAAAGAGCTAAACCTGAAGACTTAATTGGTTTTGAGAAACATTAGTGCAGAGTTTGCCCTTAATGTGTGGAAGAAGCTTATATTTCTTTAAAGTTTGATCAAATCTCAGCAGTGGTGTGTGGGGACTTCATGATCTATGTTTGTATTATTTACCCTAGACAAGACCTTGATCATTGCTCACTTAGGTAGTTAATATTTGTGCTACTCTAAAAACACAGGCTGCTTCTTCTTTTTTTTTTTTTTCTTTTTGAGACAGAGTCTCAAGCTGTCGCCCTGGGTAGAGTGCCGTGGCGTCACAGCTCACAGCAACCTCAAATTCTTGGGCTTCAGAGATTCTCTTGCCTCAGCCTCCCAAGCAGCAGGGACCATAGGCGCCCAACACAATGCCTACCTCTTTTTGTTGTTGTTGCAGTTGTCATTGTTGTTTTAACTGGCATCAAACCCACCAGCCTCAGTGTATGTGGCCAGCGCCCTACCCACCGAGCTATGGGCACCACCCAAAACACAGGCTTCTTGATCCTTCTTTCACCTCTGTCAATGCGAGCACTGACAAAGCATGGCACAGAGGTACTCACTGACTAGTTTAGACAACTTTGACCTCTTGACCGCTGGTGCTGTGTTCCAGCCTGGTCATGTAGGTGGGCCTAATATCTGTTTGAGACCTAAATCAGTTAAAAGTCACACTTGGCAGGGACCTTACTTTCCAGGCTGAATCTGGAGTCACCTTGTATTTTGGTAGACCTAATAGATACTATGTCCTACAGCCAGTTCTTCATGTGGTACCTCTTGGGCCAGCGCTATTAGTGGAATGCTGCTTTTTTATGCCACAGAACAAACACTAGTCTTGCATATCCTTTCTTCTACTTTAATGTGAGACTAACTCCAATGTGGCTGAAAACTTCCTAAGGGAGAAAACTCAACCTACTGATTTGATAAATGGATGTTAAGGTGGTAACTGCAGTTATAGTCTTGAGTTCATGTGAAAGTGACCTTAATCATCATCAGGTCAGGGCCTAAAACTTTGGGGGAGAGATGGAAGAATTCAAAATTCTCTGTATGAAAGCATTTGTCACCAAAATTGGCCTCAGACCTTTCTGTTAGTATATACCTTACTGTAGAAAGGAAATAGGGAAGCTGCCTTTTCATTTCTCCTCACTGTGTACATGTTCAGTCACTGTCCTCAGCACTCTCTCAGACTTCATCTGGGCAGTATTTTGTCAGTACATAAGGAACTGACCTTCTCATAGAGATGCCGTGGAGTCTAAAATTATCAGAACAATTCATTTATTTGTGTCTTCTGTGTCTTGTTTTGACAATAAAATCCTTATGACTTTCTCAAAAAAAAAAAAAAAACCCTAATGTCTTAAGACATCCATTGCATAAAATGAATGAACTTACCTCCCTGGCATCTGGGATGATATTAGCCATGTACCCTCCTTGGAAGAATTGAGAACATATACCCTCAGTTTTCAACAGAGCTTAATTCTCTAGAATTTGAGACAGACAGACACACACACACACACACACATACCAGGTTCAACCAAAGAATATGTGAAAATATAAGTATAATAATTAAATATGGCCATGATATATGTATCACCTAATATCCAATTCACTTTCCATTTTTTACCAATTCTCTCAAAAACATCTTTTATACTAAATTGTTCAAATGAAGAACCAAACAATGTCAGCACACTTTATTTGGATGATTCACCATTTTCAACTCTCTTTGAATATATAACAGTTTCCCACTCCCTTATTAGTTTCTTTCTCATGGTATATGGTTGTTGAAGAAACCAAGTCATGTGTCTTGTGGGAAGGCTTGTGTTCTGAATCTTGGCTGATGACTTCCGCACAGTTAGTACACCTGTTTGCCCTGTGGTTCTCGCAAACTGAGTGTTAGATTTCAAGGCTTTTTGAGATACAGTGGTTTCAAGTTCAAGTGTTTTCTCAGTTTTTTATAGTATATATCTGAAAGGATCTAAGTCCTGGTAATCTAACAGAGTTGGGGTGGAGGAATAGCAGGAGTGGAGCTGAGCTCTACTTTGCAGTGGTCCCAGAGCCTGTGAGAAAGACAGCAATACTCCTAACAGGTCACTCACTCAGCAAGTGTTCGCTGTCTACTGAGAGCCAGGCTGGAGACTCATCAGTACAGAGACCCACCAGCCACCCCCAGCCCCTGGCACTGGCCTTCTAGGGAAGGGTAAATAAAGATTCAAACAAACTAACACTGTATGTGGTGCCTTGCAAGGACATAAATACTATGCAGAAAGAGGAATAGTAACAGCTTGGGGGAAATGGGGTGGAGGAGATTTCAAGGGGATGATCAGAGAAAGGCTTAGAGATGAAGGTCCCCTTTGGGTCCAAGAGCCCAGAGTTGATGACAATTTGGCCTGAAATTTCTAGAGTCCTGGACTGAAGCTGTGGTTCTGCTGCTCCCTCTGTATCTCGGGGCCATTACTGGATGGCAGACTCCCTGGGTTGTAGAAGAGTCCTTGTTAATTGAGGACTAAAGAGCAGTACATAGACTCATCAACTACATGTGCCCTAGGCTGAACTGGCATTGTGCCATCCTCCAGGCAAGACCTGGTACCCTTACATTTTGCCCAAGGCCACCTCCTGTGAGCTTTCATGATCTTTATGGCCTCTATTGATGATTATTGCTCCAGAGCAATTGAATCAGAATCTACAAAGGATAATATTGGGCATTTATATTTTGAAGATGCTTCAGACATGATATTAATGCCCCGGCAAGATAGAACAAAACTGTTCTATGTGGTTCCACTCCCCCACACCTCTCACCTGTGTGACTACAGGACTAGTGTGGGAGGGCAGAGGAGGGGGACATGGAGCGCTTTGCAGCTCTGAGGACGAACTTGGACAAACTTTTCTACTCCACAATCCCATCCTCTTTCTCTTTGCATGATGCTGCATTTGGCCTTGGGCTGGTCCTTGGAAGGGTACCAGTTTGTCAAAATGAGAGAAATAAACAGTCATCACTTTGGGGACTTTAAAGGGAGGTGGCTGCACTTTAGTGATTCTGGCATTTAGGAAAGGTCAAGGAATACGGGCCCTGACTTTCTCCTGCCCAGACTGGTTACACTTCCCAGCACAATCCCCAGCCCTCTGGAGGAAATTACATTGTTCCTACCATGGCCCTCTGAGGTTACCACTATGCTGTCCTTTCCAAATTGCATCTAAAAAAGATGAATCTCCAAGAGGCTAAAGGACTTCTTCTAGTAAATGGCAGAGCCAAGACTTGAATCCAACCTGTCTGAATCCCAGCATGCACCCTTAATGCCTGCTGTAACACAATCTTCTTGTTTGACTCAGAGACTCTCTCAGCCACAACCATGACCACCTGACCCCAGAAACAAAGAACAGCTGATGAGGAAGTTCTCGAGGCAGAGGCACACAATGTAGTGCCAGACACTTAGCATCTTATACCACTGAATCCTCCAACAGCCCTGGGTCACTGCTGATAGTACAGTTGACCCCTGGAATTTACAGAGTCAACATTTGGCATTTTGACTATTTGAGAACAACCCCAAAGATCCTAGACAAGAAACAGAGGTAATTATGAAGTTTGTATAATAGAAAGCTGATAGGAGCCGACCCCTTAGTATATAAGAGAGCTCACATCCAGGCTGGGACCCAGGTTGCAGGGGATTAAGTGCGCCCCCCCACATGTATCAGAAAGTGATGGAAATAACCATTTGCTTGTGAACCATGGTTCCCAAAGAAATCAAACTGCTAGCCCATGTTAAGGAAATTCTAGACTTAATAATGAATTTCTTTTAATAGATGTGGAAATTTTATATCCCTATATTAACGAAATCAATGAGATGGAAATAATTTAAATTTTCAGTTTTACTTGGTTGCATATGAGTGTCAGGGGAAATTATGTGCTCTGGTAGTGTATCTGATTTCCTCGTTTATCAAATGAGAACAGAACGCCACACCTTAGGCTATTATGTGCAAAAAAAGATCAAGTAACAATGAAAAGGATGTTGATTCAAGAATTCTCGAAGATCTCAAAAGAAATCTCTCACGAACGTCAACATTCTAATATGTGTTTTCAACATCTTACAGAAACGGAAGTTGGGAGAGGCTGGATGACTTGCCCAGGAATGTCTGGCCATAAAGCCAGTGAGTTTCCATGGCCATAACCCAAGGACAAGCCATCAGAATACTTTCAATCATGGAATGTGACTTATGAGAATGGCAGAAAGAGAACACCCACAGAAGAGAGGGCTGCCCCTGGACTGCCCACCCTCTCTCCCTCAACCCTAGCCCTCAACTCCCCTGTCTCCCCCAACCTTGGGAATAGCAGAGCTGGGAGCTTATCTATTTTGACCACATCTGCCCAGATCAATCAATTCAATAAAGAGTCAATAAGCTGTGAGCACAGAACAATAAGTCTAGAGAAAACCGTTATTCCTCCTGCCCTCAAGAGGCTATCAGTCTTAAATACCATGAGAAATCAGACAAGTACTTCATCCATGAATTACTTTGTCTATTCAAGCCCTCTAGTTATCTATATGCTCCCAGAGCCCAGGTCAGTACCTGTGTTCTGCTTCATTCACCAACAGAGTGAATGTTTTCTCCTTGCAAAGAAGGTGCTCAAAAATGTTAGACAAAGAGGAGGGACCCACTTCAGCTAAGATTTGATCTAGCCTGAGATCAAAGAAGCTTCATAGATGGGTTAGAATTCAGCACCCCCAGGAAAGGCCTGGGGGTGAGAGGGAAGAGGCATGGAGGAGGGCCAGGGAAGAGGCAAACACAGCAGCAGGTGTGCAGATCTGAGCCACATGAGCTGAAGCTAAAGACGGAGACTTGGCTTTGCTGTGTGGCACTGTAAGTACCAGGTGGAGGAGGCTAGCATCCATTAGGTACGTAGTGGAGCAGGTAAAAAGCTTCAGGGCAGGGGAGGCAAGTGAGGTGCCAGTGGGGGAGGAATGCTGTGTGGGTTCTACAGCAGCAGGGGAGGCAGGCTGCAGCCCAGCTCCCCACAGCATCCCTTCTCAACTCCCCCAAAATAAGTGACCTGCAAGTGAATAAGCACCATTGCTTTTTGGACACATACTACTTGCTGGGCACTCTCCCAAGCACCTGTTTAATCTTCACAATCACCCCACAAACCAGGTAATGAAGAACTTATAAGGGAAGAAACAGAGGCTCCAAGGGATCATGGAATTAGCCCAAAATCACTCCACTCTTAAGAGGCAGAGCCAGGATGTCAACTCAGATATGACTCAGGGACTACAGGCCAAGAAAACCACTCCCACCCCATCCCTGCTGTGCTGAAAAGATGAAACTCAAGACTGAGAAGGCAAGAGAACCTCCAACAAGGGCAGCTTGGAAGAGGGGGCCTACGTTTCATTCGGACCAAGGTTTGGAGTCAGACAAATCAGATTTGAATCCCAGGTTTATTATCCAATCATTGTGCCACTTCAGGCAAATGACATGAACACTTGGTGTCTCGGTTTCCTGATCTATGAAATGTGTGCAAAACCACCTACCTGGCAGGGCTGATGTGAGGGTTAGAGGTAAGGGCTGTGCAATGCCTGGCAGGTGCTTCATAACAGTAACCAGTAAGCCTGGCCCTGGCAGGAAGCAAGGGACAGGGGACAGGAGGCTAGGCCTGGTTTGGCTGCTGTTGAGTGGAGGATGTCCTCAGTTCTGACAGGATACGACGAAATTTCTACAAATGTCAAGAGTCAATATTTGTCTTTGGCAAAACATGGGACCTCAATCTTCATCTCAGCATAACTAATACTTGACACTTAGCATTCATTATTCCAGACACTGCTCCACTGCAAAGAGAATAGGAACGTGCGACTCCAAGGGAGTCACAGGCGAGCGGGTTTCACTGGGCAGACCAAACGAAGAGAAAAGGCCAAGGTACAGCTACGAGGTCTCTAACAAATCACTGTGCATCTTCAGAAAAGTCACCATCCTGAGTTTCTGCTTTCTCCGAGAAAAAGTGGCTTAAAAATCCTTCCCTCCCAGGGTTTGGGAAAGGGCAAGGGAAATGAGAGATGAGAGGAGCTTTTACCCTGCGCAAGTGCATTGTCTGTTCTAAACTTCTCCAGGACAGTGCCGGCATGTCATCCCTTCCAGAGAGCCACAGTGAATAAAGCTTGCAGATGAAGTGCTCTCCCATTCTAATGAGACGGAAGAAATACTCACTGTTTGAGAAACACTGAATCGAATAAGGTTTTCCTCAATTATGATTTGAACTAAGTTATAACTGGTAAAAATAAAATCATCTCTGTGTGTTCGTACAGAGGAAGATACACCATGAAATTCTCTCAGGGCTCACCCACCTCTTGCACCCCTGTGCAGATGGCCGGTGGCAAATTCCTGCTCTCATTTACAGAGAAGGGGACTCCCTGCCTGAGCAAGGACAGTTTATTAGACGTAACTCCTTACAAAAAAAGCCTGCTGACTCTTTTCTCTGAATTTTTCCTCAATTTAGAAAGTAGGCCAAACTCACACCACCTCCCAGCCCGTGCTTAAACCTGTCACCCTGGAACGTGCCCGGAAGTAGCAGGAAATCAGTGAGATGGTCCCAGAGAGAAGCCAAGGGCAGGCTGGCTGCAGGGTACCCAGTCTGGATTTCAGGAGAAATGTTTCTGCGCCAGTCAGTAGCACCCATGCTCAGAGCAGAGGGTGCTATCAGGTTTCCTGGCCTCACCCACAAGCCCCAGCCTAGATGGCCTACTTGCATTGGTATCCGAATAACCTAAAGGGTGCACAAAATGCAAGAAATAAAGAAAAAGTATTTTTGGTTGTCTCCTGGTCTGCAAGCAGATAGGTTGTTGGGAGCCACGGACCCCATTTCAGTTCCTCACCCTTCTGAAAGGGGCATATAGCCAGTGCATGTCCAACTGAGGGGCTCTAAGCCTGGGGATAGGGTGAGGGGAGCAGAAGACAAGGGGTTTGGGAAGGGCAGTGATGTGAAGCACAGACCCCTGCTTGGCTAGGCTGCCCTGGAAAGATCATGTTCCAAGTCTGACTCCTGCACCAGAGAGTAAGGTGAGACAGTGTCAAAGCCACCTGAAATTCAACCTGCTCATCTGAGCCAAGTCACCTGCAAGGTGCATTTCCACTGAATCAAGTAAATACCATTAGCAATCAGAATCTGTTTCCCTGCAGTCACCAAATTGCCCAAGACAGATTTCCTGGCCTGTGATAGCTGCTTCCATGCCCAGCAGGGAATGAAAGACTGAGGAGCAGGACAGGAGGGCAGAGTGAGAGGTGCACAGGCAGTGACCCCCATACAAACAGCAAGTCTGTAGGAGGCCTTCCCTGTGGGGTGAGGTGTGGCTCTGAGCTCCTTGCTGCCTCTACACAGGACAACAAGAGGTCATTTCACATCCTGAGCCTCTGTTCCCCAAGACAATAGAAGCCACCATTTTCAGATTGAGCATTGTGCACAGGGGTTTTTCTTTATAAATCCCTATTACCTCACAGCTCATGGACAGCAATATGACTATTATCTTTCTTCAATTCAAAAAATTGTGGGTCAGAAAGATCAAGATTGCACAGAATCAATAGCTGAGTAAGTGGCAGAGCCAGAATTTGTCTGTGTGTGCCTCTCATCTTTAAATAGAAGAATGAGAAGAGACTAAAATCCCCTTTCTTCCACCCTTCTCCCTGCTTCCTCCCTGAAAGGATGGGAATCAATACAGTGACAGACGGAGTTCAATGTCACTGGGAATTAAATAAATGCATGTCAAAATAATAAGATATGCTTTCCCCCACTACATTAATAGACTAAAAATACACTGTGGTTGGGATTGCAAACTAATATGGCCTCTTTGGAAAGAAGTATGGAGAATCCTCAAAGAGCTCAAAAGAGACTTTCCATTTGATCTTGCAATCCCATTACTATGCATCTATCCAGAAGAAAAAATATCATTTTGTCATAAGGACATTTGCACTAGATTGATCAATTTACAATCACCAAGATGTGGAAACAACCTAAAAGTCCATCATTCCAGGAATGGATTAGCAAGCTGTGGTATATGTACATCATGGAACACTATTCAGCCACAAGAAAAGATGATGACTTTACATCCTTTGCATTAACCTGGATGGAGTTGAAACACATTCTTCTTAACAAAGTAACACAAGAATGGAAAAGCAAATATCCAATATACTCAATACTAATATGAAACCAGTAGACAGAAAATCTAATTCACACCCACAGAAGAGAAAAACTCAATTCAACTCATGATGGGGGTAGAGGGAGAATGGGGAGAGAGGAGAAGAGGGGTGTGCTCTCACTTAATGCACATGTAAGGGTATACAGCACACCTTCTGGGTGCAGAACACAAGTACAATGGGGACTCTTCCTAACATATGCAAACATTGCAACCTAATTGTTTGTCCCCTCACATTTATCTCAAATAAAAAAAAAAAAATATATATATATATATATATATATAATAGAGCTGACAAGGGCACTTTCATATATATAGCTGATGGAAAAATAACATGAAACATCTCTTTTGAAGGGCAATCTGACAAAACATATCAAAATGTTAAAAGATGCCCATTGTCTTCTAACACAGTTCTCCCATCTTCAAAAAGGAAATAATCAGAGAAGCTGTCAAAGACTTTACTTTTATCTCAGTCTCCTCATAACCTGAAATAGTCTCAATTCTCAACAATAGAGGAATACTTTAAATGTTATGGAATATCCATATGAGATATGATTAAACAATGAAAAATTACACTTATGAAAATTCCTTAAAGTTTTTTATTGAACAAATGCACACATAGAAAACTATAGAAAGCCATCTAATGAACCACAATGTTCCCATTACCCAACATCAGTGATTATCAATTTACAGCTAATCTTGTTTTACTACTACCTGAGTATTTTAAGCAAATCCCATATATCATATCATTGAAACTATAAATATGTCAATATGTATCTTTTCAAAAATATAATCATAGCACTACTATCAACCTAAAATTTTTAAAAATTTAAGTTCTTTTTAAAAAGTAGGAAAATGTTTACAATATAATGTGAATTGATAAAGAATATTATAAAACCATATATACAGTATAAATTTTAAGTTGAAAAAAGAAAGGAAGAAAGAGGCAGAGCGAAAAAAAAAAAGAGAGATGCTATTCATAGGAAAACAAAAATGACTTAAAGGAAATATACCCAAAACACAACCAGTGGTGTGTTGTTACCCCTGTGTTATGAGATTAGAGGTGATTTTTCATTACTTTTGTGTTCCTGTGTACATATTTACCAAGGAGAATATATTAGAAATGGGCTCGGCGCCTGTGGCTCAACGGGCTAAGGCGCCAGCCACGTACACCTGAGCTGGCGGGTTCAAATCCAGCCCCAGGACCTGCCAAACAACAATGATGGTTGCAACCAAAAAATGGCCGGGCGTTGTGGCGGGCACCTGTAGTCCCAGCTACTTGGGAGGCGGAGGCAAGAGACTCACTTGAGCCCAAGAATTGGAGGTTGCTGTGAGCTGTGATGCTATGGCACTCTATCCAGGGTGAAAGCTTGAGGCTCTGTCTCAAAAAAAAAAAAAAAAAAAGAAAGAAATGTGTGCTGCTCTTCTTCTGTTCCTGAAATTCAAACTTTTTCTCTGCTATAGCTTTTCTTCAGGCTGAAAAACCTCCTTTCACATTTCCTTAAGGGCAGATTTGTTGGAAATAAAGTCTCTTAGTTTTCCTTCACCTGAAAATATCTTTATTTTGCCTTCACTCCTAAAGAATATTTTTTTCTAGATATAAAATTCTGGGTTGACAGTTGAGTATTTTGTTTTGTTTCGTTGCCAGCATCTTGAATCTGTGGTTGATCTTTAGCCTTCAAAGTTTTGAATGCGGAATCTGAAGTCATTTGAATAGTTTCCCCATAACCGTGTTGTACACACATAATGTGTCATTTTCCCCAGGATGCTCTAGATTTTTTTATTCTTGATTTTCAGAATAGTGATTATAAAGTAGCTGAGTAGTTCTCATGAAGTATCCTCCTTGAGATTATGAAGATTCTTCAATTTGTAAGTTTTTGTACTTTTCTAAATTGGGAACATTCCAATCATTCCTTCTCCAAATATTTTTTTCTTCTTACACTCTCTAGAATAGGAATCCAATAACATGAATTTTCAATTTTTTTGATATTGTCCCACAGTACCCTGTGATACTGTTCATTCTTCTCCAATATTTTTTCTATTTCATAATTTGCATTTCATACTATATAATTTCTATTGATCTATCTTTGACTTCACTGGCTCCTTTCTCTGTCATCTTTTATTCTGCCACTGAGCCCATATCATTTTTTTAGTTCTAAAATTTCCATCTGACTAATTTTCAGTTTTTATTTCTCTGCTGAGAACGTCTATCTTTCTATTCAATTCAATAATGAAGAATGAATGGTTGGAATCACTATTTTAAATCTTCATGTGATAATTTCACTATTTTAAATCTTCGTGTGATAATTTCAGTCATCTCAGGGTTAGCACATGTTGAATCTCTTGTCCCTTGAGTACTATTTGTATCTTCCTGGTTGTTTTTATGTTGTATAAATTTAAATTGTATCCTGGACTTTTCCATATTATTTTATGAGACTTTGAATTGTGATAAAATCCTTGGAAAATATTGATTTTTTGTTTATAATTTTACCAGGCAATTAATCCACTTAGGTTCAGACTAAACATTGTAACTCACAATTTATGAGCATTAGCTCTAGTATCAGATCAGGTTTCAAAGCATTTCTATGCCATTTGAGTTTACCTATCACATGTTCCACTTAAGGGTTTGTCTGAGATTTGGGGGGTGGTCAACATTATAGTTACATTCTCAAAATTTCTGCAGTGCTTCTGTGGGTCTGTTTCATGCATGCACATCTTGCAGTGTGCCCAGACTTAGGTCATTGCATACACAGAATTATCGGGTCCCCTTTTCCAGCTCTCTACCCTAACAGATTTCTTTACACTCTCTGGCTCTCGGTGGCTTTTGGTTTTCCCTATTTCCTCTGGCTGGAAAAATAAGGTTAGGTCAGACTGTTTGCTTCCCATACTATCATGCAATGCTATGTGATAAAACCCATTATTGGGTCATTGTTCAAGTACTTACGCAAGTACCCAATCTGTCTATCAGAGTACTTGTGTGTTTGCTTTTTGCTTATATCCAGTTTTTAGTTGTAAACACTCATAGAGAGAGACTGTAGTTGGATTACTTCATCTTGGCAGGTATGACCAACACTTCCTTCTCAGCAATTTCTATTTTTCAAAATGTCATTCATGTCCCAAAGTTCAACTTCCTTCTAAGAAGCCATCCATTTTCTGCCAACTAGAAAATTTTCCTCATTCCCTGATGAAGAAGGATTTAGATTTGGGAATACAGAGAATCAACTTAAAGACAAATATTTTCACGACTATCTCTGCTCAAACAGCTGAGCTCAAAGGCATAACCAGAATGAAATCAAAGTTGATCAAGAACCATAATGGAGAATGGACTTTAAAGCCATAATGCTGGTCACTTCATTCTTGTCAAGGGAACAATACAACAAGAGGATATTTCAATTCTAGTATTTATGCACCCAACTTAAATGTTCCCAGACTTATGAACCAGACCTTAACTGGTCTAAACTATATGATATCTTATAATACCATAATACCTGGGGACTTTAACACCCCTCTGGCAGAACTGGACAGATCCTCTAAATAGAAACTAAACAAAGATACAAATGTGACCCGAGAACAAATGAGTTTCTAAATAGAAACTAAACAAAGACACAAATGTGACCCTACAACAAATGAGCTTAATAGACATATACAGAACACACCATCCCAAACTAAGGAATATACATTTTTCTCATCAGCCCATGAAACATACTCCAAAATAAAGCATATCCTAGGACATAAATCAAACCTCAATAAAATTAAAAGAATTAAAATTATACCTTGTATCTTCTCAGACCACAAGGCAATAAAGGTAGAACTTAACTCCAACAAAAATTGTCATCCCCACACAAAGGCATGGAAATTAAACAACCTTATTCCAAATGATAGTTGAGTCAAGGAAGAGATAAAGGAGGAAATTTTTTAATTCCTCAAACATAACAACAATGAAGCTACAAGTTAC